>CAUYQG010131784.1:0-33277 GCA_963574415.1 Tarsius wallacei
GTGGTAGCGCGCGCCTGTAGTTCCAGCTACTCGGAAGGCTGAGGCGGAAGGATCGCCGGAGCCCAGCAGGTCGAGGCTGCGGGGGCCGGGAGCGGCCACTGCACTCCAGTCTGGGCGACAGAGTGAGACTCCAACTCAAAAAAAACAAAACAAAAAAAAAAGAAATAAGTGGGAACAATTTTTTGTCTTTGAAGGAGACAGAGACTTCCATAAGAAAAAGAAGCAATTTGTTCACTCTACTTACTTTTCACGCTAATAAATATTGAATTACATAAGTAAATTTCAGTAAAAATAACATAAATCCAAACCCAACATTGTCAATGAAATCAATTTGAGTCAAATATCTGCTTGGACAGCTGGCATATAACAGAATAAACATTTACTTCAAAGTGTCACAAGCACATTGGTTTTTATTTAGTTAACTCCTCGATGAGTGATTCAGAAATAAAGGTCCCTTGTGTGGGCCAGCAAGGAAATGCCATGGCACCTCAGGGACTTCTAAGGGCACTCCGGGCAGCAGTTAAGAAAATAAAGGCAATTGCAGATGACAGGATGCAGATATAAAACTCAATCCACATTTTTATTGAAAGCAGGTCCCTTAGAAGAAAATCACATTCTTTGCTTTTGTTATTTTAGCATCCTCCAGAAGATGTGTACGTATGACTGTAGTTCGATAATAACCACTTTCATTTTGCAGCAAGTGTGTCCACATAATAACAAACACACGGCTGGGAAAGGAAAACATTCTGTGTGACAACGAGGCTCTTTCTCTAAACAATGACAAATTACTGATTTGTTTTTCATCTTAATTGGGAAAATTTTCATCTAAGTGGAACCATTACCTTAGCACAATATATGTAACTGTTGGAGAAATAAGAGTCCAAAAGGAAAACCATCTCCTAACCTCAGGGTACCGGGGAGGAAGTTATCATTTATTTTACACCCAGCATGTGTGAGGAAATGAGCCAGTTGTTTTATAGGCAGCATCACATTTACTCTTTATGGCAACTATGGACGTTGTGTGTTATTTTCCCTATTTAAAAGTTGAAAAAAACTGGAGTGATGTTTAAGATGTTGTTTAACATCACATAGCTCGTAAGTGATGGAGCTGTGTGACCAAGAGAGGAAGTCAGGACTGAGCCCAAAGTCCATGGTCCTTGTTCTTCTCTCTATCTTGTTTTTTGTTTTTGCTTTGTTTCATGTTCAGAGTGCATGCACTTAAAAAAAAAAATTCTTTGATCATAACTTATAATTACAGGCATGTGGTATTCTCATTGCCAATACTTTATTATTATTATTATTATTGTTATTATTATTATTATTATTTGAGTTTTAGTCTTACTCTGTCACCCAGGCTGGTGTGCAGTGGCACACTCACGACCACCCCAGCATTGACCTGTTGTGCTCAGATGATCCTTCTGTCTCAGTCTTCCAAGTAGCTGGAATGACAGGTGCGCGCTAATATACCCAGCTAATTTTTTGATTATTGTAGAGATGAGGTCTCGCCAAGTTGCCCAGACGGGTCTTCAGCCCATGGGCTCTGGTAATCCACCTGCCTTGGCCTTCCAAAGTGCTAGGATTATAGGCTGAGCCACCAAACCTGACCCCAATACTTTATTTTTTAGAAAGGCTTTAATTTTTTTAATATATAAAAACCCTTCACCATACTCTTAATCAACAATGTGTATTAACCACCATCTTGGACATCTTATAGATTTATAAATAGGGATTCATGTTTATTTAGTGGTTGATACTTGACGGGCATTGTGTTAAACTTTTTCACAAGCATTCTATGCAATATTTGTGAAAATACTTTGAGGTAAATGCACTTATTTTCTCATTTTACAGATAAGGAAATTGAGACTCAGAGTTGGCAGGTAAGATGTTCAAGATCTCAAAACAGGCAAAAGGCAGACCTGGGATTCTTATGTCTGTATATGACTGAAATATGTATAACTAACCACTAGTCGTTTAATTGCATTCATTTTCATAGTTTTATAACTAAAAAATAGAATGTCTTTTCATGTTTTAAATAACCTGCTGACCATTGATCATTCTTCCATAATAACTAGTTTGTTTGTATCTGTATTTGTTCTGCTATATATAAAAATGACCCCAAAGTGCAGCAGCTTAAGACAAGTATTTTGCTGTTCATGAATCTGTGGGTTGACTACGGTTGGGCGTGTCTAGGCTGGACTTGGTTGGGCAGCTTTGCTTTAGGCTGTGACCATGGAACATTCCTGCTTCTATTTTCAGGACTGTAGACTGGTTCACACTGGCTGGGGCACATCTGTTCCATGTGCCTCTCAACCTCCTTGGCCTGAGGAACTGGACAGGTGTGAAATAATTAATTATATATGTTATACACACACACACACACACACACAAACACTTTTCTGGCAAAGAGCTTACTAAACGCTTGCAATTCCCTGAGCTATCAGGATGGTTAAGATAATCTTTTGTTCTAATCTGATTCCTGACACTCTGAGTCTCTAAATCCCTGAGTATTTCCTGGGTAATGGGTAATTGGAGCACCTTATGTTCTTCCTCTCTCTTTCTCTCTCTCTCTCTCTGTTGGCATCTTACTCTGTCGCCCAGACTGGAGGGCAAAGGCACACTCCCTGCCACCCTAGAATAGAGCTCCAGGCACGCGCTACCACACTGGCTAATTTTTTATTTATTGTAGAGACGAGGTCTCGCCAAGTTGCCCAGGTGGGTCTTGAACCCAAAGGCTCAGACAATCCACCTGCCTTGTCCTCCCAAAGTGCTGGGATGACAGGCTGAGCCACCCAGCCCAGCCCACCTTATGTTCTAATGAGGTGACTGACTTTTGGTTGGGTTTTTGGATGGCTCTCGTTGCCAGGAAAAAAGTCCAAGCTGAGACTGAAGATTTAGAACTTCCATCTCTTCCACCTTATTCTCCCAAGAATGGAAAGGGATTGGAAATGTAGTTATAATTAATCATGTCTATGTGACAAAACTCCATACAAATCCCAAATGTACAAGATTCAAAGAGCTTCTGGCTGACAACAGCCAAATGCCTGGAGGAACAGAAGTTCCTGTCCTTGGAATCCTTTCAGATCTTGCCCTCAATATCTCTTAATCTAGCTGTTCATCTGTGTCTTAGTCCATTTATGTTGCTGGAAAGGAATACCTGAGGCTGAGTAATTTATAAGGAAAAGATGTTTATTTGGTTCATGGCTCTGCAAGCTGTACAAGAAGCACAGCGCCAATATTGGCTTCTGGTGAGAGCCTCCAGCAGTTTCTACTCATGCTGATAAGAGAAAGGGAGCCGGTGTACGCAGAGATCACAAGAAGACAGAGAGCAAGACACACACACACACACACACACACACACACACACACACACACACAGAGAGAGAGAGTTGCGGGGAGAAAGATGAAAGATGCCAGGCTATTTTTTTTTTTTTGAATTGGAGTCTCACTCTGCCTCCCAGGCTGGAGTTCATTGGCACACTCACGTCCACCCCAGTGTCTACACGTTGGTCTCTGGCGATCCTTCTGTCTCTGCCTTCCAAGTAGCCAGAACTGCAGGCGGGCTACCACGCCTGGCTAACTTTTAATCTTATTACAGAGACGCGGTCTCGCCAAGTTACCTGGCTGGTCTCAAACTGCGGGCTCAGGCAATCCACTCGCCTCGGCCACCCAAAGTGCTGGGATTACAACCTGAGTCACCGAGCCCGGTCTGCCGGGCTCTTTTTAACAATCAGTTTTTGAAAGAACTAACAGGCCGGACTCGGTGGCTCAGCCTGTAATCCCGCGCCTTGGGAGGCCGAGGTGAGTGAATTGCCTGAGCCCGCAGGTTCGAGACCCGCCCGGGCAACTTGGCGAGACCTCACCTCTACGATAAATCAAAAAAACTAGCCGGGCGTGGTAGTGCGCGCCTGTCGTTCCAGCTACTTGGAAGGCTGAGGCGGAAGGATCGCCGGAGCCCAGCAGGTCGAGGCTGCGGTGGCCGGGAGCGGCCACTGCACTCCAGTCTGGGCGAGAGTGAGACTCCAACTCAAACAACACAAAACCAAAAACTAACAGAGCAAGATCTCAAGAACTACCTCCCTCCCCACCCCCAGGGAAGTCATTAATCATTTCATGAAGGATTTGCTTTCCATGACCCAAATACTTTCCATGAGGCCCCACCTCCAACATTGGGGATCAAATATCCAAGTGACAGCCATCTTTATTCTTTGTCATGTCATACATGGGAAAATGTGCTTCCGTGAGTGCTGTGAACTGCTGTAGCAAATTCCTCAAACCTGAGAATATAGGGGAATAAGAACCTCTGATTTGTTCAAGTCAGAAGAAGGGTAACCTGGAAACCCACTACTTGTGATTGGCGCCTGAAGTGGGCGGTGACACGGGATCGAGCACTTACCTGTGGGGGGTATGCACTATGGTTAGGGTCAGAAATGAATCGAGTTGTAGGACATTCAGCTGCTGTCTCAGAATTACTTGGTGTGACCCAGACATACGGTCACGGAAGTGTTCTGAAGTGAATGTTGAATATACAGCAGGGGAAACATGGCCTTCTTGTGGCAGAAACAGGCAAAATAGAACAACAAGAAACAAGCAAAGCCACTAAGGTCTGTACGCCAACAACACTTTGGCACTTCTGCCTCCTTACTATTGGCCAAAACAAGTCACAGAAGTCGATAGTGTTCTCTCCCTGAGCCTCGGTACAGAAGAGACGCTCAAACTCGGTCTTCCTGGTAAGTCTTGGCTGATAAGTGTATCTTTTATTTTTAAGTCTCCTATTCCTTCTTGTTTCAGTTTTGTTTAATTCTAATCAACATAGCCTTGTTGAGCCACCGTTATGCACCTGACCATGCAGGGAGCATAGGGAATACGACACATGAGAAAAAACTCTGAAGCTTCCCTTTAATACACCTCGATAGGTAATTCCAACCTAATGCAGGGAGTGTGTTGAGTGGAGGGCATGTGAGTACCGTGAGAACATCCAGACGGGCGCTCATCACAGGCTGGGTACAGATTAGGCTTCTGCAGGAAGTGACTTTGAAAAAAAGTGCAAAGATTTTCTCAGCACACGAAGCAGTGTGAGTAAAGATCAAGCCATAAAACAATGTGCAGCATGGTGGGAAGGAAAGATAATTCGTGATTACTAAAGCATGAGGCGTGGTTGCAGTGTGAAGTGGTTCCAGTGTTCTGGTTTCTTCTCTATTGATGGCAATGGAAGAAAAAAAAAATTGAAGTGGTTTCATGGGTAACAGGAAGAAATAATATACTATAATTACAATATAGCATACTATAAATATGATACAGTATAGCATAATATTTCATGCAATATAATTTAAAAATATCATCCCTATCCTTTCTCTGAGGTATGTCCTGACACTACCCATTTGGAATTCCCCCTTCTCCTGGTTCTAGCCTCATTACGTAAAGGGGCCATTGTTGGCCAGAACTGTCAGAGGGGGTAGCAAAGATCCAGAAAACTTGGAGAAGGAAGAAAGCAGAAAGCAGCCAGCCCAGGCAAGGGTTTGGGAGAGTTTCGAAGGTGGAACACGGCAATGAGAATTGGTGTCCCAGGGAATAACAACTCTTCATGTGTCAAGGGCAATGATGGGTCTGGAATTTTCAATGAGATTTTCTTGTATATTAGTCATTTTTTTTCCTGCCCAATCACTCATTAGAGTTTTTTTTTTTTTGTAAGATTACAGAAAAATCATTTAGAGTTTTCTTCTAGACTGCTTTTTCTAGTAATACGAATCCTTTATCTATTTCCAGGTGCACATTTTAATATACATTTTAAACTATTAGGAGTGGTTGTACGTAAATCTAGTTTCCACTTTTTCCCCAAGGAATACCAGTATTCTCTGCTACTGTGGTGACGTCCATTAGGAAGTCAATTTTTTTTTCTTTTATCAGAAATGGGTTAAAAATGTTTCCAATAATTTTAGCAAATATTTCTGATTGAATTTATCTTCAAAGTTGATTAAAAGGAATGTACTAAGTAGTCAAAATACTTTGTAGATTGAAACCTAAAAAGAAAAGGAAAGACATTCCCCTGCCTATAGATATAAATGCCAATCCACATATTTGAGCTCAATTCTGCTTCAATGAACTGAAAATTGCATATACTATGTTGAATTGGATTCAAAGCTTTGAATCATTTTCCCAACATCAATACATCTTCAAAGAAACTGACATGGGAAAAAATCAGACTTGTGAAAGTCATTGAATTTCAATCAGCAATTCATTACACAAATTTCAAACGTGGAAGTAATTACATCTAAGTTTTCTTGGAACTGAGTTTTAACAGAGAAATACAAATGATTATGTACAGACTTAAACCATCTTATGACCTTTAAAGAAACCTAACCACTGTCAGCAGTATTCATATTTAATTATAACTGCTACTCCAACTTGTTGACTTTCTAAAAAAAAATTCCTCCTTGTTCACAGATACAAACTCTTTCACTGCTTGTCTATTTTTATTCTTTATATTTTAAAGAGAAAGTGTGATTTATCAGTTACACACATTTTAAAGTTCATTTCAATAATATTCCTGTGAAATCCAATAACTACCTTTATTAAATTTGCCCATCCTACTTCTATAGATTTCAAGAGGAATTGCAGAAAAAGATGGGGAATCTGAGTTAGACATGCATAGCGTTGGTTTCGGGGAGAATAATACACATTTTTGACCCTACATAAAAGTCTGTTTCTAAATCTTCAGGACAGTTGCCCAATTTAAAAATTACCCCTGGCAGAAAAATTATGTGAAAGTTGAGTGTAAGGCAAAAGCGTGGGTGGCACGTACTTAAATGGCATTTGGGAGTGAAGGCTACCAAAAAGTTGCCTAGATAGTTCAACCAGCTGTTTACACTTGACAGAAATCATATACTTAGTGCAGCTACATGTTGACTTAAATAATTTTGTCAAGTGGAGATACAAATAATTTCTCTCTGATGAAACAGATCAGCCCCAATGTTTATGGCCTTATGGGGCATGTTTTAATTTTGTATCTAACCCGGGAATTTTACCATCCTATAAATAATCAAGCTTCTGGAATGCTCTTTGAACCAGTCAAAACATCTTAAGGACTATCTATTAATAATGAGTTAAATAAAATATTTTACATATGATCATCTTTATTTGTATGAGACATCACTTTCTTTTTTTGAAAAATATACTTTAATTTTTTTATTCTTCAAGCCAATCAGAATCCGTAATAGAGATAAGACAAAAATGATGACTCCCAAATAAGATTGTTTATAAAAAGAAAGCTATAAAATTTATTAGAAATTAAGGAGAAGAAAGGGGCATTCCATGAGCAGCTGGGATATTAATATGCAAGCAAAAGAATTTGGTCTGCCACTAATGAAATTTTTAAGTTCAAATAAATCATTTAATTACTTGAGATTTTCCATTTTTTTTAAAAGTAGTATATCTAATACATGTGGTTCTGCATTTCATGGAAATGGAGAGAATGAAATCACTTTGCTCACAATGGAGCCATATGTATGTAAGTATTAAGAATAGCAGAAGTGGAATTTAATGGACAATAAGTAGAATGCTAAAAATAAAGCAACAAAAATGTTTTTCAAAGCTAGTACTCATTTGTTGGATGCTGTCTTTACATGCCTAAGATACAAAAATAAAACTCAAAGGTAGAACAAACATTAAAAATTGTGAGGTAACCGTCTTCCATTTCTAAAGAATTGTATTCAACTTTCAAATAACATGAAAACTTTTCTCAGAAAATAATTTGCCTTTTGAACAAAGGTTTGGTATTTTGCAATAGTTCTATGAAGGGAGATTTTCTATTTGACAGAAAATTAATTTTATTCCCTACGCTTTTTTGGCAAGAAGAGAGCACTTCATTATTTGTGGGCATTATGTAATTATGTTTTGTTACATATGATAATAATATGACACTATGCCTGGTGAATCTTTAAGGCAGTTGCTGATGCACAAAGCCAATAAATGAGGGCAACTCAGTAATGTGTAAAGAGTTTCAATAGAGAATGTGTTTCTCCGTGAAGCATGGGAAATTTAAAGCATGTGTGATTTATGTTTTTTAAAGACTAAAGGCAATAAAATAATGAGAGCATGATTGAATAAATACATTTTTTAAAGCACAGTGGTCACTTGTATATTCTTAGGTTTACTAATGTCTTTATGCACTTTTGTCAAGAAAGTTATATTTTAAGAAAAATGTCCATTCATTTTTGAGTGTCTGAAAACACCTCTCTGTTGCATTCATACATGAAAAATCATCTGGCTGGGGCAGGATTCTTAACTTCTAAATTGAATGTGTGGAGTGATGGCCTGCTGGAATTAAATGCTATAGAGAAGAAGTATTAAACAACAAATGTTTTGAAAACAGGTAGACTTGCTGTGGCAGCATATTGATCTAGATGTAAGAGATTTAGGACTGAGGTGACTTTGAATGCCTGTTTTTTTAAAATAGATTTTTCATTTGTTGAATGAAACAGTTGAGTTAAATGATTCCTACAGAACATTCAATTTCCAAACTTTATATTTATTTATTTATTTATTTTTTGAGTTGGAGTCTCACTCTGTCCCCCAGACTGGAGTGCAGTGGCCGCTCCCGGCCACCGCAGCCTCGACCAGCTAGGCTCCGGCGATCCTTCCGCCTCAGCCTTCCAAGTAGCTGGAACTACAGGCACGCGCTACCACGCCCGGCTAATATTTTGATTTATTGTAGAGATGAGGTCTCGCCAAGTTGCCCAGGCGGGTCTCGAACCCGCGGGCTCAGGCAATCCACTCACCTTAGCCTCCCAAGGCGCAGGATTACAGGCTGAGCCACCAAGCCCGGCTCAAACTTTATATTTAATGGCTATATTGTACATTGCTCCTGAATGCATTCTTTATGGTAGAAATAAGTGAATACTTGGTAAATAATGAGTGGATATTGAAGATGAATTCTTCTTTGGAAAGACCTACATTTTGCAATGCCCACTTGATTATTCGGTAGATTTTGTTTTTCTTTTGAAGATGGAAAAGACTACACTGTATATTTTTCTTGCTCTCATTTTAAATTATATTTTATTATCATAAGGATACAACATGAGTTCTACTCTCTAGACACATTTTTGAGTTCACAATGCATTATTGTTTATGATAGGTACAATATTCTATAGTAGGTCTCTAGAGCTTATTTATTTTGCTTAACTGAAACTTTATGCCTATCAATTAGTAAATCTCCATTTCCTCCTTCCCCAGCCACTGGCAACCATCATTCCACTCACTGAATCTATGAATTTGACTATTTTAGGTACCTTATGTAAGTGGAATCAGGCAGTGTTTGTTCTTCTGTGACTAGCTTATTTTACTTAGTATAATGTCCTCAAGGTTTATCCATTTTGTTGCATATTTCAGAATTTCTTTTGTAAGACTTAGTAGTATTCCATTAGATTTATATACCACATTTTATTTACCTATTTATCCATCCATGGACACTTAGGTTGTTTCCACGTCTTGGCTATGGTGAACATGAGAGTGCTAATACTTCCTCACAATCTTAATTTCAAACATTTGGATAAATACATATAAGTGGGATATTTCTGGATTATGTGATTTTTTTTTAACAGAACTCTATATTGTTTTTTGTAGTGGCTATACTATTTAACATTCCCTCCAACGATATCCAATGATTTCAATTTCTCTACATTTTTGCCTGTACTTTTTTCTTTCTTTAATAATAGCCATTCTGACAGGTGTGAGATGATATCTCATTGTAATTTTGATTTACATTTATATGATGACTAATGATGTTGAACTTTAAAAAAAATATATTTATTGGCCATTTGTATGTTTTTGAAAAAATGTCTTTTCATGTAGCTAGCCCATTTTTAATTTGGTTATTAGTTTTTTTATTGAGTTGTAGAAATTTCTTACATATTTTGGAGACTGACTCCATATAAGATACAAAGTTTTCAAATATTTTCTTCCATTCTATAGGTTGCTTTTTCACTCTTGATTGTTTCACGGATAACTAAAATCAATTTTGAGAAGTAGGAACAAAGTTGGAGCATTATACTTCCTGATTTCATAGTATATTAAAAGTCTATAGTAATCAAACCATTAAGGTACTGGCGTAAAGAAAGAAAACATACCCACCAATGGAACCAGTTAAACAGCCCAGAAATAAACTCACGAATATATTGTCAACTGATCTTTGAAAAAGATGTCAAGAACACACAATGGGAAAAGAATAGTCTTTTCCACAAATAGTTTTGAAAAAACTGGATATCTACATGCAAAAGAATAAAATTTGATCCTTATCCTACACCATAAAGGAAGGCTGAGGCAGAAGGATCGCCGGAGCCCAGCAGGTCGAGGCTGCGGTGGCCGGGAGCGGCCACTGCACTCCAGTCTGGGCGACAGAGTGAGACTCCAACTCAACAACAACAAAAAAAAAAAAAAGAAAAGAAAATATAGAGAAAAAGCTCCATGACGTTGATCTTGGCAAGAATTTCACAGATATGACACCAAACACACATGCAACACCACCAAAAATAAACAAGTGGGATTGTATCAAATTCGAAAGCTTCTGCATGACAAAGAAAACATTCAACAAAATACATGACAGAATTTCATTTTTGAAATGAAAAAATCAAAATTCAAGAACACCAAATGATAGTATAAGAAATGCATACTGATTTTAAAATATAGGTCAATGTATGAGGAATATTTTTGAAAACTTCTTATCAATGTTCAGAAGACTTTAGTTTTTTGTAATAGACAGAAAAAATTAAGAAAAGGCAAAATAAAACTGAAAAACACTTGTCCCCCCCATTCCCAAACTCACTATACACTACATTAGGGCATGTCATTGAACAGTCAAGGTCAACCCCGATTCTGCCACTTATTTGCAAAACTATTTTGTTTCTCTGAACCTTTATCTCTTTATTATTTAGAAATAAGCAAACTTGCTTCTGGGTAATATTTATTTGAATGAATATGAAAAAGCATCTGATATATATAAGGAATAGAAGAGGTGCTCAAAAAATTACATTTATAAATTCTGTGAGGAGGCAAAACAGGCATTACCATCAATGTATAACAAATAAAATTGAGATCATGAGTAGTTTTGAGATTTTCAAAACAAATATTATGATAATACAAAACCCCAACAATAATTGAATCACAAGCTTCTTGACTCCAAGGCTTTAATGCTTCATTTTCCTATAAAGTGCGGGAGGTTATTATTGGGTATAAACTGGTATTTTAAACATTCATTTATTAAATGTGTCAAGATGTCACAAGAAGGATCTTGAATATCAAATTTAAATGACAGTTTAATATACTTTTATCGTTATAATTAAACTTTATTCTGGACAGTGTAAACATACTTGTAAAAATAGAATAATCACGTGTTTGTTAAACTCTTAAATAGGAGGGTCAAAGAAAAATATTAAGTAATGTGAATCAAATATTTAAAATATGTTAATTATGATAAAAAGGAGAAATATTAAAGCAACAATGTATAATTTTTTCATGAATATGACTTCTAAGTAAAAATTAAAGTGGATAGCATAGATTTCAGGTGCTCAATAAAAAAGTAAACATAAATGGAAATATTTTATGTCTTACAGATTTTAAAAATAAAGAAGAAAAGGGTTACATCTTAGAAATAGATAATATACATAATAGAAAAAAAAAACAAAGCAAAAATGTACAAAAGTGGCCCAAGGCACTTTGTCTAACAGTGAAAGGTTTCATTTTTTAAAATCCATCATTTTCTTGTTTTTGGTTTCTGAGGTTTTTATGTGCAATTTGTTACTAGTTACAAAGTCCCCCCCAAACGACAATAATAATAATAAAAACCCTTGGTGAAAATCAAAATATATATTGAAAAATTTTATAAGTATATACTTCCAATATATATTTCACTAGGGAAGTAGATATTAGTTTATATGACCTGTATGTCTTTGTCAGCACATATAACAGTAATAAGCTGGCTGAAATGAAAAGATCTGTCTCCAATATCACAAATAAAACATAAACAGTAGGAAGTCTCAGTGCTATTTAAAGAACTTCATGAGTTTTGAAAGCCATCCCAAGTGAATCATGGTATTTTGCTTCCCAAACAACCTAAAATTATGTTTTGTCTTATTTTATTTTATTTTATTTTATTTTGAGTTGGAGTCTCACTCTGTCACCCAGACTGGAGTACAGTGGCACGCTCCCAGCCACCGCAGCCTCGACCTGCTGGGCTCCGGCGATCCTTCCACCTCAGCCTTCCAAGTAGTTGGAACTACAGGCGCACGCCACCACGCCCGGCTAGTTTTTGGTTTATTGTAGAGGTGAGATCTCGCCAAGTTGCCCGAGCAGGTCTCGAACCCGTGGACGCAGGCAATCCACTCACCTCGGCCTCCCAAAGTGCTGGGATTACAGACTGAGCCACTGAGCCCGGCCAAATTATGTTTTAAATGCTGAAAGTTTCAAAAATGTTTTTTATCAACAAAGCATATTTTAAACCTGTGTTATTTTGGGGAGGATTCTTCTTATACATGCCCATAAACAATTGGAACTCTTTGCCAATCAAAGGTAGGAAAAGTGATTGTACTTTATTTTAGAGTCAGATGTATAAGCTGTTACTGACGGGGGTAACTATAAGTGATTAATTTATATTGCTTGGAAATATCATATACTAAAGGTACATGAATTCTGTTACCTGTCAGGATATGGAGAGCCAAGAGAATTCTATGTGAAAAGCTTGGAATGCAGGATCAGATTTTCTTTGACTGTGTACTGCCCATAAAACCTTAAGTAGACCCGTTAAGTTTTCAAGGGAATGGTTTTGGTTACTTGAAAGGCATCATACCAGAGAATCCGCTGAGATGGCTTTGCTGCTTTGTTCTGTGATTGTATCATTTTGTTCTAATTTTCGTAGGCTCTTAGAAATTTCCTAATTTAGAAGACATGGAACATCTGCTCTATAACTTCCATTGTTTTGTCCTTGTGTTATCTTTAGTATCTGGGACCAGTCAAGTCTAACATATTTATATATAGAAGAAAGACTTCCATGGCATCTTTTTGGTTCCTAGAAAATGCTTAAAAACCTAGGTACTGGGAGGAAAAAAAAAAGATCATGCGAAAAACTATTTTGCAGCACAGTGAGAATTAGTAGTTTCAACTTGGGTTTATGACATGCCGGTCTGGAATCTGCAAGCTGGATGATACTAAAATAAGCTTCATAGATGGATACAACCAAGAAATTTCTGAAACTGCCATTAGAAAGCAAAAGACACTCTAAGAGGCAAATTCTATGGTCATAAATTATATGGAAACCAGCTCTATTTCAGACTTATAAAGAACTGCAATGTAAGAAGTGCTGATTTATAAATGATCAAGTTTGTGAATAAAATATAAAATTTTTGTCCTCACAAATAGAAAGTTATTACACAGGTATAAACACTGGTAAATGTTTTGTTTAATTTATGTAAATATAAGGTGTTTAAAAATTTGAAGATGAGAAGGATAACTCAAAATTCCTTAAATAATTAGATAATGAAATCTCTGAGCTAGAAAAAGGTTCATAAATCAAAGCATTGTGACACAGGAATTGATAAGTGTTAAAGCCTGTTCAGATGATATTCATCTTATTTCAAAATTTTTTGCATACTCTCAGCTCTGCCACTATTGAAGGAAATTTCAGACTCTTGCCTATTAATGATTTTTCTTAGCAAGATGTTTGTCCTGATATTGAACTCCAATTCTATATGGCCCAATCTGATTATATCCTTGGATCTTTATTTAGGTGACTTGAAAAAGAGCCAGTTGACATGTTCTGTGGAAGAAATCTTAGAAAATCTGAAAAGTATAATGAAAATAGTGTGCTTTAATGTATTCCTTACACCTAAATGCACGTATTTTCCCAATACCCAGGTAGTTCTTAGAGAGGGAAATCGTGCAGAAAAAATGATGACTTTTGAGAATCAGATGAAAGTTTTTGGCTATCAGCTCTTGTAAATGGAACAAAGGGTGAGAAAAAAATAACAGATTTGCAGGTTGACTCATACAAAAATGCAGCTATTGCTTATCAGAGAGAAACATTAGAACATCAAATCCAAATATTTGGGAAATATAGAAGAGAGTGAATGTTAATGTCATGAAGTATGCTGCTTAGTGAACTTAACTGAGTGTTCAGCGTATCTTACTGACTAAAAATTTGACCCTAATGTCAGACTGTTTTGATCCAAACCCTGGCCCTACTTGTTTACTAATTGTAGAATCTTTTGGCAAGTTATAATTGTCCCCAGTTTATCTGTGGTTTAGCTTTCCATGGTTTCAGCTACCTGTAGTCAATTGCAGTCCTAAAAGCTAAATGGAACTTTATATAAGTAAACACTTCCTAAGTTTTAAATTGTTCCACTCTGAGTAGCATGATAAAATCTCATGCTTCATCCTACCCATGGTGTAAATCATTCCTTTGTCCAGCGTATACATGCTGTTAGTCATTTAGTTGCCTTCTAGTTATCAGATCGACTGTCACAGTATCGCAGTACTTGCATTAAAGTCACTCTTATTTTCTTAATAATGGTTTAAAAATGCAAGAATAGTGATTCCGGCAATTCAGTTATGCCGGAGAGAATTCATAAACTGTTTCCTTTAAGTAAAAGGGTGAAATTTCTCAACTTAAAGAAAGAAATATATGAGATATGACAATTAAGTCTGCGAACTTGTCATCGTGTGCTTACATTGGCAGCACTGTCCAAACAACTCGGCATGGTTTCATAACCTTGATATTAATATATCAGTATCTCACAGCTATGTTCATGTCGACGTCTGGCAGGGTCTTGCTAAGTGGTGTTCATTATTGTTGCATGTTTCTGTGTGCTGTCGTGAGAATGTAGGAGCTGTAATTAGAGCAATGAAGAAACGTTAAATCTCTTGCTAAACTTGGCAAAAGTGGAAGTGAAATCAGGACCATGTTAGTCCAAGTTTGTAGAAATGATGCCATGAAGAAAATGACAGTATACAAATGTCTTCGCACAATGGCAAGTTTGCGAACTTAATTGTCACACCTCCAAAAATAACAACAACAGCTCTGGTGGTCATTCCAGAAAACAGAGTTCCTAAATTGCTTTGATGGGTGGAGTAGACACTGGCATTGGTACATAGCTTCCCAAGGGGAGTACTTCGAAGGTGACCATAGTGATATTCAGCAACGAGGTATGTAGTACTTTTTCTAGGATGAGTTTGTGGACTTAATTGTCAGATCTCATATGCTGAAATTGCTGAGATCTATAGTAAGAACAAATCTTCCATTTATGAAATTGTGAAGAAGGTAAAAGAAATTCATGCTAATTTTACTGTTGTACCTTAAACTGCAAAAGTTACAGCCACAGTGTATGATAAATAGTTACAATGAAAAATGCATTAAATTTGTGGGTGGAAGGCATGAACAGAAGGCATGATCCAATCAGTGGCAATGAGTTGCATCAGAAAGTGTTGAGCCTTTAGCACACGATGCACTGAAACAAGTGACACTAAAGCCATTTACTGCAAGTAAGGGATGGTCATACAGGTTCAAAATTACAGAATGTCAGTAGTAGTCACTACATCACAAATCCAAAGTCCTTCACCTCAATTCATCTCATCATGTGGGCATTGTTTCATCTCACATCATCACAAAGGTGAGTACAGTACAATAAGATATTGAGAGAGAGGAGACAGAATAAAAATGCATGAGAGAGGAAAGGAGAGGGAGAGACAGAGAGAGAGAGAGAGAGAGAAAGGAAAAACACAGAGACCACATTCACATATCTTTTATGACAGTATGTGTTTAAAATTGTTCTATTTTATTATTAGTTATCATTGATAATCTCTTACTCTGCCTATTTTTTCTTTCTTGAAAACAGGATTTATTGAGAGGACAGAAACGCTCCCACAGTGGGAGGGGACCCGAGGGGGTTGCCCGACTCTGCCTAATTTATAAATTCAGTTTTATCATGGGTATGTATGTGTAGGGAAATACATGATATATATTTAGGGTTCAGTACTATCTGTGGTTTCAAGCAGTCACTGGAGGTCTTGGAACATATCACTTGCATATAAGGGAGGACAACTGTGATACATTTTTTTTTTTTGAGTTGGAGTCTCACTCCGTCTCCCAAGCTGGAGAGCAGTGGCATGCTCACGACCACCCCAGCATCAACCTGCGGGGCTCTGGCAATTCTTCCGCTTCAGCCTTCCAAGTAGCCAGAACTACAGGCACATGCTACCATGCCTGGCTAATTTTTTATTTATTGTAGAGACAAGGACTTGCCAAGTTGCCCGGGCTGGTCTCGAACCCGCTGGCTTGGGTGATCCCCTCGCCTCGGCCTCCCAAAGTGCTGGGATTACAGGCTGAACCACCAAGCCTGGAGGTGATACAAGATTTTAAGATTCAGTTTCCTTATGTGCATAATGGAGATAATAATTTATACCTAATAAATTAGATAAAACATGAAAATTGCTTAATACTATGCCTGGCACATAGTAAAAACCCGATAGATGTTGACATAGCCAAGAACATTTTAAGTGCTTTACAGGAACAATACAATGATATAGGTACTATTGCCATCCCTCCTACATCATCAGTGAGGAAACTGAGTCTGAGAGAGCTGCAGAAATTGCCCAAGGACACAGAAATTGCACTTGGAGTGGCTGAGATTTTAACTCAGCATTCTCTGTACATACTTTTCACTGTACACAGAAGCCACAGGCTCCAATGTCTGCAAGGACCAACTGATAGGACAAACGTGTAGTAGCTGGTAAAAGTCAGCTGGTAAAATGGGAACATGCACTTTTTACATTTATTTTGACATTGTGCTGGTCTAGTAAAATAATTTCTGTTTTCCCTACACATACATACCCATGATAAAACTGAATTTATCAAGTTTAATCTGTAACCCATGTGCATTTCCTGCACATGAAAGTATCTGAAGGTCAGTTTACACCCTTGCTAGGCTAGCATTTGCATACTAATAGAATGGTGGGTTCCTCTTTGGGTGTACTCCAGTCCCTCCTTTCCATGTCATTTCCCTAATTTACACTTTTCCATCTCATGGCCCCCAAGTGGCCTGTCTTGCCAAGAAGTGCAGAAAATAGTCTGATAAAGAAAAGGAAATCTCAGCAATGAGTAAATGATACAATGCATTCACTTTCCAGGTAGTAATTACTGTCTTTCATTTTCGAATAGGTGGGCTTCTTCTTTATTTGTATGTCTTTAATCAATTGTATAGTATAGAGGCATTCATTTTGCCAGTCTTCAGAGGTGAACTGGGATGAGTGAGTGTTTGAAAAATAAATGAATGAACAGTAGAATAAATTGATTTTTTTTAACTGACTAAGGGATTTTCCCAGTATCTCTGATGTCGTACCAACCTCTAATAGATTTTTGGGAAAAAAAGGTGGAGATGGAGAATCAACACCCTGCATTCTAGACCGTGTTCTTCTTTAACTCATTTTGTGAGTTAAGACACATTTCTTAACATCTGTGGTCTATTTCCTCAGCTATAATTAGAATAGTCTGGACAGGAGAGTCTATAGATTTTCTTCAATTTTAAAATCCTAATGTTCATGATTTAACCTTAATAATTCCTTATCAAAATTCATTTCATGGCCACACTACATTTTGGGGTTCCTTTGGTACAAATAAAGTTGTAAGAATTAAAAATTTAGAGGAAATAATTTAAATGGTGTCATTTTATCAAGCTTGATTAAATCTTGGCAAGCTGATCCCGAGTGTTCTATTGTATTTGTGATGATTGACTTAAAATATTCTAGCTAAATAGTATGATGTGTAAGTATATGGAAAAAGTTAACCAAAATCTGTATCTAAAATGTGTTCTGGTTATTTGATTTTGATTTATAGAATTAGTGATGTTTAAACACAGTTGTCATGATCTTTTAGGACTCAAGCAACAGATCTACTGTCCTTGAAAGAATACTGTGCAAAACCCATCAAGTTCAATAGTTCTTATTCTGTTTTGTTAGTTCAGCCCTTGTCAAGAACTTGTTGGAGCTGTACAATTTCTCTTCTGTGAGGACTCTATTTCTCCTCTCAACTAGAAGGCTTGCTCACTTTGCCTAAGAACACGTTGGTGCCCGTTTTGAACTAGCCTTCTTAGAAGGTACAGTTATTGTATCAGAGATCAATAAAGAAGACACTTCTTGAACTGCAAACAGACTGCAGCACTGTGCCTATTTGCTAATAAAAGTCTTTATGCTGGTGCTATTACCAATATAGTGTGATTATTTTACACAAGATTTATTTTCATTGTCAAACACCATTTTATAGCAATGATGTGGGAGTGAGGCATATTGCTGTGGACTACATTCACTGACACCTAATGATATTTACCAAAGGTTCTGTTCATCAAATTGGGCTAAGTCAGTTTAAGACAGTGACAAAGTCAAATATATTACCTAGAGAATTCAGAGTTGCGTGTTATATCTTGAGATTAGAATCAAGAGAAATAGACGATAGATACTTTCTCAGACAGATAAATAAGATAGGCTTCTCCCAATGGTATCAATAATAAAAAAAACAAAGATATTAAGTTAAAGAATGCATGTGAATATCCTTCTAATTCCTGATTCATTTGGAATAGGATGGAACCTAATAAAGTTGTTGTAATAGATTTGACCAAACTGAAGCAGAGATATTTGTGGTCTTCTATGATAATATTGATTATTCTTGCTTAATTTAAGTAATATGGTTGTTTGTAAAGTTATGTCCTCAAACCATTCATTTATTTAAAATATGTTTGTGCCTACTTTTCTGGAGTCTAGGAATCAGCAGTAAATAAAAACCGACAAAAATTCCTGATCTCAGTAACAATGTATTCTAATATGGCAGTGAAGGCAAAAAATACATGCAATCCCCCTACCGGGAATATACCCTGAAGAACTCAAATCACTCTATCAAAAAAAAACCTGCACATGTATGTTTATCGCAGCATTGTTCACAATACTAAGCACTTTCTTAATGCAACATTAGGGAATTCCATTATATCATTTATTTATACTAGTATTTGTCCATCTTCTTTTCACCCACTCACTTTCTGCCCTATGCTGTGAACATAGCAGTATGTATAAAGTAAATATTCTGGCAGATATTTATAACATTAAATAGAAAACCTACTCTAAATTGATATGCCTTAGCCAAGCTTCTTCTTTACCATTTTGATGTTTATGTACTTTAATAACTTCACTTTGGAATAAGTCTCCAAGTTTATTGACTGAAGTTTTGAAATTTTTAGTCCAAATATTATTCTACTTACTGACTTCTGAATTTATTCAGTCCATTAGCATTTGGTCTTTTTAGAAATAGCATTCATTGACAACGTCCCCTCTAATCAGCACAACAGTGGACTTTTGTTCTTGAGGACTCCTGTTTTGCATTCCATTGTACCAGTAACCTTGCTTGTCTGTGCATCAGATTCACTGTGAGCTTCTTAAAAGTAGATATTTGTATGATTCCAACCATATGACATTCTGAAAAAGGTGAAAGTATACACATAATAAAAAGATCAGTGGTTGCAGGAATTTGGGGAGAGAAAGATGGAGTTGAACACAGGGGAATTTTAGGACACTGAAAGTACTCTGCATGATATCATAATAGTGCATTATACATTTGTCAAAAACCCATAGAACTGTATAACATAAGGAGTGAAGTCTGGGGCAAACAATAGACTTTAGTTATTAATAATGTATCAATATTGGTTCATCAATTGTAACAAACGTATCACACTACTGCAGGATGTTAAAAATAGAATAGGGTTGTCAGGCTCAGTGGCTCAGCCTGTAATCCCGTGCTTTGGGAGGCTGAGGTGAGTGGATAGCCTGAGCCCGTGGGTTCGAGACCAACCTGGGCAACTTGGCGAGACCTCATCTCTACAATAAATCAAAAAATTAGCTGGGCGTGGTAGCGCGTGCCTGTAGTTCCAGCTACTTGGAAGGCAGAGGCAGAAGGATCCCCGGATTCCAACAGGTCGAGGCTGCGGTGCCGGGAGCGGCCACTGCACTCCAGTCTGGGAGAGAGTGAGACTCCAACTCAAAAAAAAAAAAGAAAAAGAATAGGGTATTGGTAACTCTGTATTTTCAATTAATTTTTTGTAAAACTAAAACTACTGTAAAATAAAGTATATTTTATAAAAATACATGAGTTAGAATAATGACTTAGAGTCTAATATTAATACACTTCATAAAATAATTCTGATTTTCTTATTCATGCACAGACATATGCAATGTAAAGTCATCTGACTTACGTTTTGCTGCAAAATTCAAAATCGTACAGTAAGTCCTCTACATACAAACATTCAAGTTGTGAACTTTCAAAGATGTAAATGTGCATTTTTCAAAAGGGTCGATAGAGTTGAATCCAGCAAGGACCCAGAACCTGTGTCACAATATCAGGCATAAGTGAAATTGTAGCTTGCCCTCTCTCTCCTATTGCTGACAATCCTTCAGCTCTACCTTCTCCCACTTTCTCTCCCTTCTCCCGTCAGTAGCTATTCTTCCTTATTCACACATACCCCTGTATGCCAGCTGTCATACTATACTGTACTACTGTACTTTTAAAGATACTGTACTGTAAGATTAACCATGTTTTTTTAGTTTTTATAATATGCATTATTTGTATGAAAATTATTATAAACGTATTACAGTACAGTATTATCTAGCTAATTGTGTTAGTTGGGTACCTAGGATAACTTTGTTGGACTTACTAACAAATTGGATGTACAAATGTACTCTCAGAATGGAACTCTCTTGTATATAAGGAAGTTACTGTATATAAGGGACAAGTTTCATAAATGAGCAAAATCAAGTCTTTCTCAAACTACAAAAAAACACTGATCATAGTAACTGTAGAGGATACAAATAAGTGGAGAAACATCCCATGCTCAAGGATAGGAAGAATCAACACTGTTAAAAAAAAATTACCCATAATCTACAGATTGGATGCAATCCTTATCAAACTGCCAATGTTATTATCCACAGAATTGAAAAAATCCAAAAATCCTTTATATGAAACCAAAAAAGAGTGAGAATAACCAAAGCAAACCTAAGCAAAAAGAACAAAGCAAGGAAAATTGCATTACCTGACTTCAAATTATACTACAAAATTGTAATAAGTAAAATAGCATGGTACTGTTACAAGAACAGACACAGGGACCAATGGAACAGAATAGAATATCCAGAAAGGACACTATTCAACAAATGGTACTGGGAAAATTGAATAGCTATATACAGAATAATGAAACTTGAGCCCTGTCTTTCCTTATATACTAAAAATAACTCATGATGACTTAAATGTCAAAGCTAAAACTCTAAAAATTCTAGAAGAAAACCTAAGAGAAACTTCTGGACATCAGCCTAGGAAATGAATTTATGGCTAAAACCACCAAAGCTAATACCCCAAAAATAAAAATAAAGAAGTTGAACTTAATTAAGCTACAAAAAACTTCTGCACAGCAAAATAAACGTTCAACAAAGCAAATAGGCAGCCTACAGAATGGGAGAAAATATTTGCAAACTACACATCTTACAAAGGACTAATATCCAGAATCCACAAAGAACTCAAATAAATCAGCAAGAAAAAGCAAATAACCCCATTAAAAAATGGGCAAATGATATGAACAAACTTCTCTCAAAAAAAGATAGACAAATGACCAACAGACATATGAAAAAAAAATGTTCAACATCACTAATCATCAGGGAAATGCAAATTAAAATCACAATGAGATACTACCTTACACCAGTCAGAATGTTCATTATTACAAAAAAAAAAAAAAAATAGATGCTGGTGTGGATGCAGAGAAAAGGGAGCACTTATACACTGTTGGTGGGAGTGTAAATTAGTACAACCTCTGTGGAAATCTGTATGGAGATTATTCATGAACTAAAAATAGATCTACCATTTGATCCAGCAATCCCACTGCTAAATATCTACCCTAAGGAACAGAGGTCATTATATAACAAAGACACCTGCACTCACACGGTCATTGCAGCATAGTTCACAATTGTAAAGATGTGGAATCAACCTAAATGCCCATCAACCGATCTGTGGATAATTAAAATATGATATATATACACTTTAACACTATTGAATATTATTCATTCATTAAAAAGAATGGCATGATGTCTTCTGCAGCAACTTGGATAGAATTGGAGAATATTGTACTAAGAAGAGTAATCAGGAACAGAAAACCAAAACCACATGTTCTCACTTCTAAATGGGAGTTAAACTAAGGATCTGCAAAGGGTTAAATAGTGATATAATGGGGATTGGAGACTCAGAAGAGGGAGGGAGGAAGGAGTGGGGAGTGGTGGGACAGAAAATCACCTATTAGGTACAATGTGCACAGGTGGGGGTGGTGGGCACACTTAAACCCCAGACTTCTTTGCAAATATATAATGCAATCATGTAAACATAAACTATCTGTACCCCTAAAACTACTGAACTAAAAAAAAAAAAACACAAAATTGCCTTTTCAGTCCTAAAAATGTTTGCTACAACAAAAAAACCATAGTTTTACAAAAGAAATTAAAACCCTAAAATACTGTTTTGTCTAGTTCTCCATCCTAAAAAATATAATAAAACTACGAACATCCGTTTAATGACGATGATTAGTGTGTCACAGTCTTAGAATACACATATTAAAATAAAAAAGTATTTATAAAGGAATTTAAAAACAGAGTTTTATCTATCATTATATAAGGACACTAACTATAAAAACTTAAGACACTAGACATTTTTAATAAGTAAAAATAATATAGTCTAATATATAACAAGGACAGATTTTTTTGCCCATTATCACTGTCAGACTTTGAAATATTTTTAGTACAGCACATTACTCTCTTAGTAGTGACACTGTATTTTAATTTTTTTCACAACTTGGTCAAATGCATTGTTATATAATTATTTGTTTTCCATGTGATTGATTAAGCCACTGATTAGCAAAACTAAAGAATAATCAGTTTTGGTAGATCTTTAAGTAGAAAGCATTTTGGGTACTTGAATAATTTTTCCTAACTAAAAGGTGAATAACTAACGGATTGTTTAAAAAATAGGTACTTTACATACATACTAAATGAGACTACTACTTTTCACAAATGTAGCTCTTGAGAAATCATGCGTAGTGTAATACAACTGTTATATATACTTGAATATTCAAAAGGAGAAAAAAGTTTAGATTTTTTAAAACCAGGCTTAAGCTATCGTAGAACATTTTAATCCTGATGTCTTTACAAATTTTAGTTCTAAGTGCACATGTTGGTGTCTTCCATTACAGAATGTCCACAGAACATCTGCTAAGGCTATCAATAATCATATGCTCCTATAATGACCAAACAAGAATGGACAGAGCAGTTTCTTATAATACAGATGGAAAAAGAGCCATTAATCAAGAAACAGCTTTTCAAATGAACAGCAAGCTCCTATTATTTGATTTTGAAGTCATCTTGGAGATCATTATTCTTAAATAGTTAAATATTTCTGAAATATTAGAATACTTGAAATATTGCATTATCTTTGTTGTGTGTCATTTATATGTGGACTATGTTAAGGTATTTATTATTTATCTCAGTTAGGGTCTCACTCAGGCTGGAGTTCAGTGGTACAATCATGGCCCCCTGCAGCCTTGAATTCCTGAGCTCATGAAACCTTCCCACATCATCCTCCCTAGTAGCTGGGACTACAAACATGCACCACCACACCCAGCTATTTTATTTATTTATTTATTTATTGCACAAATGATGTCTCTCTATGCTGCTTAGGCTGGTCTTGAACTCCTGGGCTAAAGCATTCATTCCATCTCAGCCTCCGAAAGTGCTGAGATTGTAAGCGTTTGCTACAGTGCCCAGCCAAATAACTTAAAACTTATTTCTCTTCAGTGATCTATCACAGAAACAAAGAACAGAGTATCATAAGTTTTCGCTCATAAGCAGACCTTGAGCAATTATTATAATACTATAAGAAATGGATTGGCAGTAGTGGGAAACTGTCAGGGGAGAAGGGTGGGATTGGCAGATGAGGGAAAATGCTAGGGGAGGGAAGGGCATACCTCATCAACAAGGGTACCTGCACAATCAATGTTTGTGTACCTAACTCTGAATTGTACCCCACATCTTTATAATAAAATGTATAAAATATACTATCAATAAATAAAATTATTTATCTTTTTTCTATTAGTAAGTCATCCTAGCAAAATAAGAACCTCTTTTTTTCCAACTAAAAATTATTTATTTCTATAGTGGTTTACTTATTTGTGTATTTTTAGGCACTGAGAGGAAAAGAAATGTAGACATCAACTTTGGTTTGAAGAAATATTGCGGATGTGAGTGATTAAAACTTGGCCTCTAGTTTTCTGGTCTTTCAATAATTAGACTGAAGTGTGAAATCTCATTGACTGTTTTTTTTTTTTAGTCAAAAATGTCTAAATGCATTAGAAACATTTGTGAGAGGAGACTACACTTCTGCTTCATTCCTTTGTTCTTTTTTCAATCTGGCTTACAAGTGGCTTCAGAGGAAACCTAGCTTGGAGCCAACAGCTGTATGCATGCTATGGGAAGCAGAGTGTGCCTGTAGTTACACCAGTCCAAGTACATATTTTCAACAAGAGAAAACATTACCAGAATCTTATGGGGTTATTTTAAAAGGCACTTGGAAGTCCCAGCCAGCTTCTAATTGGCTGAATAAGTGCATATGATTTTTTTCCCCTTCAAAGTCACATAGCCCAGACTTCCTCTGGACATCACACCACCATACAACTTAGCACAAATATAGAAAGAGGGTACTTATTTTTTTATTTTTTATTCTTTCCTATTGATATAAAATATGTAGAGACATAAACATGACACAGCATTTAATGATAATAAAAAGCTTAGGCTAGGAAAATCAATTTATAATAACATTAAGCATTGTGGTTCATTCTCCATTATTTTTTTGTACTTGAGTGCAAATATTGTGTTTTCTTACAAAGAGAGAAGCTCCAGTAGCAATGGTTAACTCAGTCTACCTTACCCACTGCTTCGATTGTCTACTGTGTAACTGTCTCAATTTATGTAAAAGACACAAATCCATTCCTACTAAAGATAATGAAAAAATCAAGGCAAGTAAAAAGAAAGATCTTTGTGTTTGTAAAGACTGTTTGCTGTCTGGTCACATATGGGGTTTATTGATTCAGTTCAAGCCTAGACTGTTATATTTGCTATGAATATCTGCTGGTAAAATTTTCTCACCTCATTATTTTGTGATATTATGCATTCTCAGCAGCATATTTATATTCAGCATGCACAGTATCTACATGATTCCATATACACCCTTTTGTACAGCTCTTTATTACTTGTTTAATAAAATCATCTCAGAAGCAAGCAGAACAGATGAAGTAAACAAGAGCTCGTCAGGAAAATGACTTGCAAATTCAATACATGGCCATATCCGTTGGCAGTATGACTCTATTCTTATATATATCTGTGTTTCTAAAAAGGTGGTAGATCTGGAGTTCAAGTGGGTTAAATTACAAAAGGGATATGAGGCCATTATGAAACCCATTATAAAAGCCCTCTAGAGCCAAATCAATATGTTTGTTTATAGCATGAGATTACTTTAATAGGACAAAAAAGATGTAGGTGAAACATATTAAAGTAATTCATTTAAATAAGCTTCTGGTCTGTAGAATAAGGTATAAAATAAGTACATAAAATAGAATAGAATTTTTAAAATGCATCAATAGTTCTATTTCTAGGACTGATGTTATAAAACATAGCTGAAAATTCTCAAGTAAGTTAGTTACTAGTGAGTTTCCAAAATAAAATTCATAAAAGAACATGAAATTCTGGATTCATCTTAGGTATGAAATACTTAACAGTATCAGGGACACTTACATTTTTATGGCATGTGGGAGAAGAAGAGAATGTCGTCATGCCAAGTTCAAGTCCAGATGATCCACTTATGAAGAATCTGTGGAAATGGCTGGCAAAGATTATGAGTAGGTAAAGATATTATAAATATCCTTATAATAGCAACCAAGTTTTTAAAAGCAATTTCTGTGCTATAATTTAGTACCTTGCAATATGGTGTTTCTCAGAGAAGCTTTTAATTAAAGAATGTGAAAACATTTCTAAAGGATGCTTTACAAATCTTTCATGATCCAAAATAAAAAAGTGAGTGCTTAGATTTATTTAATATTACTAATTTATCTGAGGTTAGATTATTATTTGAAAAGATACAGATCATAAAAAGGCTAAATAATAACACCTGCCCTTCACAGTAGAGCATCCCATTTCTTCTTCTCAGGTTTACAGAACTAAAGAATGGGGCGTAGACAAAAGTGGCCTTCTTATGAATCTATAAGAATGGAGTAAGTTTGAAATAGGTTCATGGAAAATGGAAAAATCAATTGGCAAAGTAACCTGAAAGAAGTAGAGAGATATTTGCAGCAACAGTGATGCTCATCTGAGCCCGTGGGTTTGAGACCCACCTGGGCAACTTGGTGAGACCTCATCTCTACAATAAATTTAAAAAATAATTAGCCGGGCATGGTAGCGCGCGCCTGTAGTTCCAGCTACTTGGAAGGCTGAGGCAGAAGGATCGCTGGAGTCCAGCAGGTCGAGGCTGCGGTGGCTGGGAGCAGCCACTGAACTCCAGTCTGGGCGACTGAGTGAGACTCCAACTCAAAAAAAAAAAAAAAAAAAAGATCATGGAAAACATGGAAAACATAATTTTCATATAGTGGTAGAGATTTAAATGGCTGTATGTTTTTCTTTCTGAGTTATCGGCAATCTTCATCCATGTTATAATATTCAAACCTATACATGTTATTAAACAATATTCGAAAATGTTGCTATAAACTGTGAAAGAAACCAGATGGATCATAGATACAATTGAATTTATAATTCTGCTGCTCAGAAAAAGAAATGTCAAATATACACTGCCCGCCTGCCTCCACTGCAGTTTTTTTTTCCTTAAACTTACTTTCAAAAGGTTAAAAAGATTTTAGTTTCTGCAAGAGGAATAGCGGATCCAAATTTAAATGCACACAATTACTTGGAATTATATATGAAGCATCACACTTATGAAGCTGGCATCAGTGTATGACCAGTGGTGGGGAAAGGAGGAAGGCAGCAGGTGATTCTCAAACAGTGCCTAGAGAATCAATGCTTCCAAAAATTACGTTCAGCATGAAACAGACCATATAAGACTATAGTTAAGAATTCAGAGACCGTAGCAGGACTGCTTGGGAAGTAATTTCAATACCCTATTCACTTGATCAAGACACTTAGACACATTTCATGTTGCGATATTCTCATCTGTGAAATGGGAGTTAGAGTAATAATACCCAACTGTGTTCTATAAACATTAAATGAGTTAGCCTCATAAGGCATTTAACAATATGTTAAAAACAGCTGTCCAAAAATCTTGCTAAATATTTTGTCTATTACAAGACCACAAAATTTATAAAGATTAACTATACCATCTAACAGCAACACTGTATTTATTGCTACTGAAAAAAGTCACTAGTTTGTTGCCAATATATTCCCACATATGCACCTACATATAAACACCACAATGCAGCCACCAGTTCAGAGTAACATTTCTGTAGGTCTTTGGGCTGTTGCTAAATTTTGGCAGTGTGGTTGCAATAATGATCTCAGACATTTATTCCCGGTTTTACTCAGTTTGCTAGTTTATAAATAGAGATAACAACAACCTTCACCTCATTGGGTTTTGGTAAAGATTAGTTAATTGATGAATATAAAGCACTTATAAGCATGTAGCAACTGTAAAACTATTGCAGTTGTTATCAAAACACTGATTTTTAAAGGCACAAATGAATCAGAAGAAAATGGTTTTTAATATTCCCTTTCTAAAATATTGCTACTATCACCCATATGAAAAGGATTGCTAGCAACTTACCTGTTACCCTGCATCACACTTAGAAATGGTGTTTATAAGATAAATTTATGACATTTGTCTTAGTAATAGATAATATCTACATCTATGTAGAATGAATGATAGGTGATATGAGTAAATATTCTTTGGTACACATATTCTTTTTTTATTCTTTGTATTTTCCAAATTTTTAATAAAATTTGGTAAATGCATGATGGCAGCAACTGGTGGTTGTACAGCCTTCTCTAGAGCTAGGGTACAGCACACAGCACAATCCTTACCAAACTGTCCTAAGGGGCAATTTACAATGTGGTTTTCTAGACATCTTTGTAAATAGCAAAGTTTCTAAGGAGAGGTCTCCCGCTTTACCTTTTGGCCTGGGGCATTATCTGGGAGATCACATTGCTTAGGGTAACAAATTCAGTTTCAGACCTTGAAGAGAAAGCCAAGACAATTTTAGAGAAACTAACACAAAGACGTGTCTAATCCAAATTATCTGCCTCTATTGTTTCTTGTGTAATTAACAAAAGAAATTTATTTTGCCAGTTACTTTTATTTATTCATTCTGTTACTTGCTGTTGAAAATATTGTCACTGGAAAATGCACTGTTCATTTATTGTGGTTTAGTCTGAGTTTTGAAATTTGAAGTCAAGGCTCTCACGCATAGAAAAAAAGAAGAAGAATATTCCTTTCAAGTTAGTAATTTGAAGAAAAAAAAAATACACAAGGAGACAATTACCTGTGTTTAATTCATTAGGAAGAAGGAAGAAATGGTGGGGGGGGGGAGAGGAAAGTGAGGGAGAGTGCAGAAAGGGGAGGAGGAGGAAGAAAAGGGGGAAGGACAGAGGTTGCAGGGAGATAGACTGATACTATACAACACAGTTAAATGTCTAAGGAGATGGTAAGTGCTTAATTTAACTTTAGTGAATGTTGAGTTTATCTACTTTCCCAGAAATCAGGACTCTGGTTCAGTGAATATTAGTTACCTTCTGTAAAATAAAGGTGATCATTTAGTTCTTCATCTTTGAATGATTTCAAGGTGTAATTTTATCTAAAAGACATAAAAACCTAAAGTCATTTTTAAAGAAAAGCAATTCATAAATTTCTTAAAAAGTTAGTTGTAATCATAAAGTAAAACCTCATTAAGTTAAATAATTGAAGGAGAAAATTTTCTGTTGTTGTTGTTAGTCTGGAAATTAGGCTGGCAAAATGCTACCTATTACAATTCCTCCTGGACCTACTCTAATAAACAAATATGAATCATGTAATTATCCCATTGTTTATATGCAAATGAATCCTGCTAAAATGTGTATAAGTGATTAAATAAGTTCAATATTCTAAGTTATTTCGCTTTGTTTTGTTTTGTCTATCTCTGGCAGTATTGTGAAATGCCTGTTAAAATGTGAACAAGTTACATAAACTCACTGGTGCTTAGTTTACTCATCTATAAAATGGAGTGACATTTAGTAGTTTCTAAATTCCATTCCACACCTACCCAATTGTGTTCTGTTACCTGATACGTGATTGAAAACTTTAAATTATTTGGAAATATATATATATGGATATCTTGTTTCTGACCACAATCTGCCTACTACCTCTCTAATAAAAATAATAAATACTCTCAGGTTATTTAGTTATCCAGCATGATGTGGTTCTCTGGCATATATACTCACTCGTACATACCCAAAAGCAGAACTCTCTGCTTGCCTGAGCTGCACAGCCACCAGAGGCAGATTTAGATTTTAGCTATTCATGTGCTTTGTATGTGAGTATAAATACACATTTAAAAAAAATATTTCCGTCCCAGACTATATGTATGCAT
Source organism: Tarsius wallacei (assembly GCA_963574415.1). NCBI lineage: Eukaryota > Metazoa > Chordata > Mammalia > Primates > Tarsiidae > Tarsius > Tarsius wallacei. The sequence continues at coordinate 29,721 of CAUYQG010131784.1, forward strand.
CACTTTGCATTCAGTGCTTGGCTTAAACTCTTGCAATAAAAGATGTTCAAAATATATTTATCAAATGAATGAATGAATATTAGGATAAAATGAGAATAGTGGCATTATGAATTATATATAATAAGACAGTGAGACTGAAAAAATAAGAAAATAAGAGATTTCCATTTCCAATCTACACATCTTCAAAAAAGAAAATGAGAAGCGACACTTTTAAATACTATTACCAAGGTTAAATGCAAACACAACTACCAAATTAAGATGTAAACTCTAGTTCTCCAATTTTAGCACTATTTCATGTTTAATTTTAGTAAAACATCACAATACAGAAAAGCATATAGCACATTTTCAGTAAAAAGTTTAATTATAAGATAAATGCTTAGGGAATTATCAAATAAGTCAAGAAATGGGATATTCGCAGCACCCCAGAAGTTACTCAAATGTCCCCTCATTTTCAACACTCAAGTTGCCTATAAGAAGTAATCATTATTCTAACATTTTGGCAATTTTTTTCATGTTTTCATCATAGTTTTATAAAAAATCAATGTATCCCTAAATAGCATAGGTTTATTTTTCTAAAATTTAATGTATATGTATGTATGTATGTATATATATTACACTGCATATATTACTTTGTGTCCAGATCCTTTCGCAGAATATTATGATAGCCAGTTTAATACAAGATGCTTGCAGCTCTCATCTGTACTTTTTACTTGCTATACATTATTTAATTATATTAGTTACAAATAATTATTTCTATTCTTGATAGGCACATAGCAATTTTCCTTATTGGAGCAATTATAGACAATATTACTATATTTTTTGCATGCCTCTTGGCACACATATACATTCATTTTTAGAGTACATAGTTAGAAAGACCATCACTGGCACATGAGTTATGTATACAACCAACCTTACTCAATGATCGGGGAGCATCTAGCTGTTTTCCAAACAGGCTATACCAATTTACACTCCTAGCAACAGTGTTTCATAAAGTCTGTTGTTCCACATTATCACCACAAATAGTATAATAAGATATTTTAAAGTTGCTTTTCTGATGTGTGTATTTATCCCTTATTTTCTCTTTTTATCTCATATCTTACCACATGAAATATTTCACTGTCTTTTAACATTTATAATCCGCCAGCAAAATGTTTCACATCATTAATCTTACCTCTAAATGTTTTTTTCACCTGAGAAAGAAGATCCCCACATATCTTTGTAGTTGTTGAATTTTTTTCAGTTGTAACACTCCTTGTCCTGAACCTGATTATAGGCATTTTCTTTACTTCTAATTAATCCTTTCAGACTATCTTTTCAAAACTCCATTTTTATTCTACTATCATCATATTATATAATTAACTGCTATCATATTCTATTATCCAATCTTCAATACCTGATAATTCACTGAAATTTCTGGATGAATCGAAGCTCTTCTAAGTGAACTATATTTCCAATATTAGTTCTTTTATATTTTAGAATACATGTAGATAGTCTTTACAACAACCAGAATCAAGTTCTTCAGATTCCTCCACTCAATATCAATGTCATCCCTGAGGTGTTGTCAATACTAATAACTGCAGTGCTTTAATGGAATTATAATTTCATGCATTGCAGTCCCTAATGCCACCCCTATCTTTCAATGGTAGTCCCTGTATCCCTTAATTCAACCAGGTCTTCCAAACTATTGATAGTCCACACGCCTATGTTCCTACACTATGGGAGGACCTCTTCACTTTTTCATCTTACATCAGTTCCATGTTTAATCATTAGTACTACTCTCTTGTATCTACTGTGGAATACCAGGCACGTAGCTCGCTTCTTCAAATAGCAGCAAAACAACAATCATAGTTTAATTCAACCACTAATTTTTTTAGCTTGCAACTATGCACTGTTTATAATGCGTATAAATATTTAAGTATACATTCAAAAAACTAAAGTGAATTATTATGCTGCCAGACAATCAAGCCATTCTTATCTTATCTATTTGTTCTTCTATTAGTCTAGATTTTATCTCACAATATCTTTTTTTCCTAAAACCTCCAGCACTTTTTCTCCTCTACCCTCTTATATAATAATCATTCTTCTTACTTCACTTGCAAAGTTGAGGCAATCACAAACAAATTGACAGACTCATCAATACGTCTATCCACATAGCAGCATATGTATAAATATAAAGTAACTTTCTGTCCTTCATGAGAAATGAAGACTTTATTTACCTATGTAATGCCAATTACTCTGTCAATGTTCTAAATTCCCTTTGTCTTGCCAATGCAGATGTTTCTCTAACATTTCTCTACCTGTTTTCATATTATTAAAATTTCCCTCTTTTAATAAATTATTTTAATTATCATGGAAATATTTAAACATTTTTCTATCTTCTCCCCTGCCTTTTTTTCTATCTTAAGTAAAACTTTTTGACCCTTCTCTAACATCCTTGCATATCTTTGTAGCAAAACACTGTGTGAAATAATGATCTGTACTCACAGTCTTCAAATAAGTCTTTTACATTTTTTTCTTAAGTAGAGTTTTTACCCTGGCCATTTGGCCAAAACTACATTTCTCAAGGTCACCAAAGTACTTTATGTTATGCTAAATTCCAATACCTATTAATGGCATTTAGCACAATTAATATGCCCTTCTCCTTGATACTCTGTCTTTATTTGACTTTCAGCTTACTCCATACTTTTGGTTTTCCACCTACTTCTCTGATTGTTCTGTATCAGTCTGCTTTGTATGTTCCCCCTCATCTATCAGGCATTTACTATTGGAATACCTTAGTGATACCAGTTCTTGGTTCTCTTCACTGTCTAAACTCATCCCTGTAATAATCTTATTGCATGTAATGATATTAGGAAAAGTACACAGGATCACATTGTTAACTCATATTCATATAATAGAGAAATGTTACTTAGTATTCGAGTTGCTGATAAATCTTGAGGCACAGCTGAATAGAAAGAGGTCCAGGACCATCAATACTGTTTAACTGTGCCTTATGTTCTACATTGGTCTGAACTAACTAATTACAATATTAGCATAAGTGGTCTCTAAGTGACATGTGAGGTCGTGATCATTTACAACGAAGGGGTCATTACAGTAAATAAATTAAATCAGTATACATAGATTATTAAATAACTTATATAACCTACCTATGGACCACTCACATAAATTCATGTAGATTGTGAATGTACTGCAAGCAACTCCAGGTCAGGTCTATGTTTTCTTTTTTTTTTGAGTTGGAGTCTCACTCTGTCGCCCAGACTGGAATGCAGTGGCCGCTTCCGGCCACCGCAGCCTTGACCTGCTGGGCTCCGGCGATCCTTCTGCCTCAGCCTTCCGAGTAGCTGGAACTACAGGCGCAAGCTACCACGCCCGGCTAATTTTTCTGATTTATTGTAGAGATGAGGTTTCGCCTGCTCAGGCGGGTCTCGAACCCGCGGACTCAGGCAATCCACTCACCTCAGCCTCCCAAGGCGCGGGATTACAGGCTGAGCCACCGAACCCGGCTTCATTGTATGTTTTCATCCAAAACAGGAACCTCTGCTAAACTCTGCCTTTAG
>CAUYQG010131788.1:0-13623 GCA_963574415.1 Tarsius wallacei
GCTTGTAATCGCAGCACTTTGGCAGGCTGAGGCGAGTATATTGCCTGAGCCCACGGGTTCGAGACCCACCCAGGCAACTTGGCGAGACCTCGTCTCTACAACAAATAAAATATTAACCGGACATGGTAGCGCGTGCCTATAGTTCCGGCTACTTGGAAGGCTGAGGCGGGAGGATCGCCTGAGCCCAGCAGGTTGAGGCTGCAGTGGCTGTGAGTGTGCCACTGCCCTCCAGCCTGGGTGACAGAGTGAGACTCCAACTCAAAAAAAAAAAAAAAAAGGAATAAAAAGCAGGTTATAAGATGGCAGATACACACATACACTAAGACCTCTACATACAAATGAGTTCTCTTCTGACAGTGCGTTTGTAAGTACAATTTGTATGTCCAACAAAGTTAGTCCAGGTACCCAACTAACAACTGGGTATACTGTATCAGCTACACCACTGTTGCTTTTACACAAGCTTCTGGACATCCTAGGCTTGAAATAGGTATTTTCCTGCTGTACCCTATATAGTATTGTAAAGTACACAAATGCACAACTACTTATAGAGGATGCATGCACATGACAATGTGTGCCAGGTACATGAACTAACTTAACATGATTAGACATGCAAAAAGGTTCAAATCTTTCAAAGTTCACAACTTGAAAGTTTGTATGTAGGGGACTAACTGTACATATATTTTTAGAGACAGGCTCTCACTCTGTTGCACAGGCTGGAGTACTGTGGTGTGATCACAGCTCACTGCTGCCTCAAATTCCTGGGCTCATAAGATTCACCTGCTCAACCTCTAAAAAAGTTAGGACTACAGGAATGCACCACTATGCCAGGCTAATTTTGAAAAGTGTTTTTTGTAGAGACAGGGTCTCACTACATTCCCAGGCTGGTCTCAAACTCCTGGCCTCAAGGGGTCCTTCTGTCTTAGCCTCCTAAAGCCCTGGGATTATAGGTGTGAGCCACCAAGCCTGGCCAATTTTATTTTCAAAACTGCAAAATATTCAAACATATACATAACTATGCTTAAAAATGGCAGAAATCTCCCAAAATGTTGGTTATCTTCAATTGGTGGTAACTTTGGGTAATTTTCAAAAAATAGCTATTATTTTTATAATCAAATAAAAAAAAATGGGCTGGGTATGGCGGTTCATGCCTGTAATCCTAGCACTTTGGGAGGCCAAGGCAGGAGGACTGCTTAGCCCAGGAGTTTGAGACCAGCCTAGGCAACATAGCCAGACCTTGTCTTTATAAAAAATAAAAATGGCCAGGCATAGTGGCTCAAGCCTGTAATCCCAGTACTTTTGAGAGGCTGAGGTGAGAGGAATGCTTGAGCCCACAGGTTTGAGATCAGCCCGGGCAACTTGGCGAGACCTTGTCTCTACAATAAATAAAAAAATTAGCAGGATGTGGTAGAGCTCGCCTGTAGTTCTGGCTACTTGGAAAGCTGAAGTGGAAGGATCACCTGAGGCCAACAGGTCGACGCTGGGGTAGCTGAGAGTGTGCCACTGCACTCTAATCTGGATGACAGTGAGACTCTGACTCAAAAAAAAAAAAAAAAATTAAAACACAATAAAATAATAAAAAATTAGTCAGGTATGGTGGTGTAGTCCCAGCTACTCGAGAGGCTGAGGTGGAAGAACTGCCTGAGCACAGGATAGTCAAGGCTGCAAAAAGCTGTGATTGTGCCACTGCACTCCAGCCTAGGTGAAAGAGTGAGACTCAGACTAAAAAATGTCTTATGACAAATAATATGCAAAATTATAAGGTACACTGTATCAAAAGAACTTAGGAGAAGCATAAGGAAAAATCAAATCTAGACAAAGATCTCACATAAAAAACAAATGAATATCCCCTTATAGGCAAACAAGAGTATCTAAGTCACATATTAAGTTATATCAACCTATTTACTCTGTACACTTTTGAGAACAATAACCACGTTTTAAGTTGATAAGAGTAAAACAGAAGTATAGGTTTTGTCTCATTAATTTTATTTCCCAAGGCTGTAGAATTCCTTCTGCCAATGCTACCGCTAGACCACTAGTTATCAAGTATATTAGTACCCAGGTATCACTGTTATACCAATGGAATCAGAAAATATTCATTAACATGGCCAGGTACAGTGGCTCAAGCCTATAATCTCTGTACTTTGGGAGGCCAAGGTGAGAGGACTGCCTGAGCCTATGGGTTCGAGACCACTCTGAGCAACTTGGCGAGACCTCATCTCTACAATAAATCAAAAAATTAGCCGGGCGTGGTAGCACACGCCTGTAGTTCCAGCTACTTGGAAGGCTGAGGCGGAAGGATCGCCGGAGACCAGCAGGTCGAGGCTGCGGTGGCCGGGAGCGGCCAGTGCACTCCAGTCTAGGTGACAGAGTGAGACTCCAACTCAAAAAAAAAAAAAAGAAAAAAAAAGAAAAAAAAAAAACTTTAGTAATCATTTTATTAACTTTTTCTTATTGAGGTAGAATTCACATACTATTAACCACTTTAAAATGTACATCTCTAGCCGGGCTCGGTGGCTCAGCCTGTAATACTGCGCCTTGGGAGGCTGAGGTGAGTGGATTGCCTGAGCCCGCGGGTTCGAGACCCACCTGGGCAACTTGGCGGGACCTCATCTCTACAATAAATCAAAAATTAGCCGGGTGTGGTAGTGCATGCCTGTAGTTCCAGCTACTTGGAAGGCTGAGGTGGAAGGATTGCTGGAGCCCAGCAGGTCGAGGCTGCAGTGGCCGGGAGTGGCCACTGCACTCCAGTCTGGGCGACAAAGTGAGACTCCAACTCAAAAAAAAAATGTACATCTCTGGTATTAGTATGATTTAGTACACTCACAAGGTTGGGCAACCATCACCTCAACTTAGTTTCTTTTTTTTTTTTTTTTAATTCAGAGTCTCACTCTATCAGGTAATCCTTCAACTTCAGCCTTCCAAGCAGCTGGAACTACAGGTGTGTGCCACCATGCCCAGCTGATTTTTAATTTATTGTAGAGACGAGGTCTTGCCAAGTTTCTCAGGCTGGTCTCAAACCCCTGGGCTTAGGCAATCTTCTCGCCTTAGCCTCTGAAAGTGCCAGAATTACAGGCTTGAGCCACTGCCACCGCACCCAGCTCAACTTATTGGCAAGACATTTTACATCTACAAGAGACACTATCCATTAAGCAGTCACTTCCCATTCCTGTCTCTCCTTAGTCACTGGCAACCACTAATCTGCTTTCAATCTGTGTATTTACCTATTCTAGATATCTCACATAATGGACATATACTATATAACTTTCTGCATCTGGCTTCTTTAACTTGGTATATTTCTGAAGTTCATCCACATTGCAGCATGTATCACACAATTCATCATTTCTTTTTAGGGATCAATGTTGCTCCATTAGATGAATTTACCATCTTTTGTTTATGTACTCATTTGTTGATGAACATTTGGGCTGTTTCCACCTTTTGGTTATTTCGTGGTTGTTTTTTTTTTTTTTTTTTGAGTCAGGGTCTTATTCTATCTCCCAGGCTGAAGTGCAGCGGCACAATCACAGCTCACTGCAGACTCAACCTCATGGATTCAGGCAATGCTTCAATCTGACGCCTGAGTAGCTAGGACTACAGGCATGGGCCACCACAACTAGCTAATTTTTTTTCTACTAAAACAGAAATTGGATAATTTTTTGTAGAGGTGAGGTCTTGCTATGTTGTCCAGGCTGGACTCAAACTCCTGGGCTCAAGTGATCTTCCCTCTTCAGTCTCCCAGAATACTGGGATTAGATGTGAGCCACTGCACCTGACCCACCTTTTGGTTATTTGAATAGTGCTGACATGGACATTCACGTGCAAATATCTGTTTGAACACTTGATTTCAATTATTTGGGGCATATATCCAGAAGTAGAACTGCTATGTCATAGGGTAATTCTGTTTAATTTTATTTTTAGTCGGGTTCTCACTCTTTTGCCCAGGCTGGCTCACTCAGTGGCATGATCATGACTCACCACAGCCTTGACCTCTTGTACTCAGGTGATCTTCCTACCTCAGCCTTCTGAGTAGCTGAGACTAAAGGCATACACCACCATGCCCAGCAGAGTTTTTTATTTTTGCAGAGACAGGGTCTTGCTATGTTGCCCAGGCTGATCTTGAACTCCTGGGCTCAAGCAATTCTTGAGCCTGGGCCTCCCAAAGTGTTGCAATAACAGGCGTGAGTCACCAAACCATGCCCTTTTAATTTTTTAAGGAATCAACTCTTTTCAGCAGCAGCTGTGGCGTTCTACGTTTCCACCAGCAACGCACAGGATTCTGATTTCCCTACATTCTTGCCAACACTTGTTATTTTCTTTCTCTAAATTTTAGCCAATGTAATGGGTGTGAAGTGCTATCTCATGGTTTTGATTTGTATTCTCTAATGTTTAATGATGTTGAACATCTTTTCATGTACTTATTATCCACTGGTATATCCTTGGAGAAATGTCTGCTCAGATGCTTTTGTCTATTTTTTAGTTGCTTTTTTTGGTCTTCTGTTGTTGAGTTACAAGGGTTTTTATATATTCCAGAGAACAGATCTTATCTGTTTTTTAACTTTGTATAACTTTACTCCATCAGTTTCTCAACTTCTGCTTTTAAATCCATTAGTCAGTTTATTTTTATATTTCTAGTAAATTTTTATTTTTATGTATTTCACAGTACACATTTAGATATAAAGATTCATGAGTTATATACTTAAGAATATATAATATCTCAATATAAAATACCTCTGCAGCCGGGCTTGGTGGCTCAGCCTGTAATCCCGCACCTTGGGAGGCTGAGGTGAGTGGATTGCCTGAGCCCGCGGGTTCGAGACCCGCCTGGGCAGGCGAAACCTCATCTCTACAATAAATCAAAAAAAAAATTAGCTGGGTGTGGTAGCGCACGCCTGTAATTCCGGCTACTTGGAAGGCTGAGGCGGAAGGGTCACCGGAGCCCAGCAGGTTGAGGCTGCGGTGGCCGGAAGCGGCCACTGCACTCCAGTCTGGGTGACGGTGTGAGACGCCAACTCAAAAAAAAAAAAAAAAAAAAAAAAACCTCTGCTTCTATTCTACTTATTTATTTATTTATTGAGTTAGAGTCACGCTCTGTTGCCCAGGCTGGAGGGTAGTGGCATACTCACAGCCACGGCAGCCTCGACCTGCTGAATTCAGGTGATCCTTCTGCCTCAGCCTTCCAAGTAGCTGGAACCACAGGCACGTACCACCATACCTGGCTAATTTTTTGATTTGTTGTAAAGATGAGGTCTCGTCATATTGCCCAGGCTAGTCTCGAACCCCTGGGCTCAGGCAATCCTTTCGCCTCTGCCTTCCAAAGCACTGGGATTATAGGCATGAGCCACTATACCCAGCTTACTTCTATCCTTTTAATGGTTTTCTCTTCGTTTTTACTTTGCATACCATCAGTATTAACACCGCTGATTAGTCATATCTATCTTTCTACTAATAGCAGCTGCCTGATTTAATTTTCTGCCACCCCATATTTCCTACCTTAAATCCAAAATTTCAACAAATTTTGGAAAGTGAATTACTAGCACATATTTACTCTGTTGAACCAGAAGCCCTTACATGTTTTTCAAATCTAGATTGTGGTTATTAAGCTTTCCAACTATGAATTACTATGAGAACATTTACGTCCTCATAAAGCCATCAACTCTACCTATTACCCACTGCTGGGGGGCAGGTGCTATGGGGAAACTAAGTCACTCTACCATTGACAACCTGGCTTATGCTTTTTTTTTGTATGGCAGAGAAGAAATATGAAGCACAAGTTGAGAAAAAGGAGAGAATGGGGGAATGACCAAGATGCCAAATTGTAAACTACTTCAATAAAGATGAGCCTATCTGGGATGAGCTTTTTTTCATTTGACTTTAAACCAAAAGAAAGGAATTCAACTGGTTCACTGTGAGAAAATGAGAACAACATAAAGATCCTGAGCAAGCAAGATAAAAAGGGCAAGTCTACCAAGAGACTGACTGAGTGAAAAGTCTGCCAGGTTTCCCATCTCTCTTCATGCCAGCCAAGAGTAAGTACGTGAGTCGCTCTCTTCTCACTTTACCTCAATCTCAGACCATCTCCAGGGTTTTCACGCAGAGTTCATGGATTAGACTTTGATAATCACTGGCAGATAATAAGTGGTAAATATGTAACTGATAGTCATGTTCACTTACTTCTGAATATCTCCATTGTTTCTTAGTTTGCTCTTATTTTTCTTTTCAGCCTTGGTTGTAACTGGATCCGATTTTCTGGAATTCAAAGGAGAAGCCGAGATACTTCCCTCACAGAAATTGTTCTTTAACAGAAAAAGCATAACAAACGTTATTAGAAGGAACTTCATAAGAAAATTAGCTATTAGATACCTTCACATGCATGTTTATTGCAGCACTATTTACAATAGCAAAAACATGGAATCAACTGTGCTGCCCATTGAAGTTGGACTGGATAAAAAAAAATGTGGTACACGTACACAATGGAATATTATGCAGTCATAAAGAAGGACAAACATATGGACTTCTGAGCAACTTGGATGGATTTAGAGTCTATAACACTCAGTGATTTATCACAGAAACAAAGAACTAAGTACCATATGTTCTCACTCATAAGCGAACCCTGAACATTTACCATAATATTGTAAGAAAGGAATTGGCAGTAGCTGGAAACTGCCAGGGGGGTGGGAGAACACACAACATTAATAAGGGTACCCGATCTTAAATCAGGTAAAGCAGGGACCAAAGGTAGGTCCAAACTTTACCTGTACAATGACAACTTATATACCTAACCCTCAATTGTACACATATTTAAAATAAAATAAATCAAAAAAAGAAAATAAGCTATTAATTTGACTAAGTCAGAATCCACATAATTTTTCATACATTATACTTACATTTAAATTCCATACATCTTTTGAAGAATACTGCCCATGTAAAAATCAGTATAAACAAAATTAAGGCTATTCAAGTTGTTCTAAATTAATTATATATTTTTTGAGTCATTTTCTCACTCTGTCTCCTAGGCTGAAGTACAGTGGCATGATCATGCCTCACCACAGCCTCAATCTCCTGGGTTCAGGTCTCAGTCTCCCAAGTAGCTGACATTACAGGCACATACCACCACACTTGGCTAATTTTTTTATTTTTTATAAGGACAAGATCTCATTATGTTGCTGAGGCTGGTCTTGAACTCCTGGGCTTAAACAATCCTCCTATCTTGGCTTCCCAAAGTCCTAGGATTACAGGCATGAGCCATTATGTCCAGCTGTTAATTACATTTTTACCATACACTATTAAATACAAAAACAGGCACGATGACACTAATCTTTAGCTGATAATTTCCGTGACTTTTCTAATAAAAAGCTTCATATAATCACAACTACCTTATCTATAGGGGAAAATTCAAAGAGCTGTGAATATACTTGGAGTAAAAGTTAGTTTTACATTAGAAACATTTACTTCTGAATTTTAAGGCCATACCAATTAACATCACACATACTAACTTGTTGTACCAGTCTCATAAGTTTTTTTTTTTTTCCTGAGTCAGAGTCTCACTCTGTTGCCCAGGCTGGAGAGTAGTGGCATGCTCACAGCCACTTCAGTGTTGACCTGCTGGCCTCTGGCGATTCTTCCACCTCAGCCCTCCAAGTAGCTAGAACTACAGGCGTGCGCTACCACGCCCAGCTAATTTTTTATTTATTGTAGAGACGAGGTCTTGCCAAGTTTCCCGGGCTGGTCTCGAACCTGCGGGCTCAGGCAATCTACTTGCCTCAGCCTCCCAATGTGCTGGGATTACAAGTGTGAGCCACTGCATCCAGCTCATAAGTTTCTTAATACACTATTTTAAAAAGTTGATATAATTATTCTCAAATATCAATAAATCTACTTTTATGATCACATGTGAAAACTAGGATTAGGATAGACACTTGAAGCCGGGCTCAGTGGCTCAGCCTGTAATCCCACACCTTGGGAGGCTGAGATGAGTGGAATGCCTGAGCCCGCGGGTTCGAGACCCGCCTGGGCAACTTGGCGAGACCTCATCTCTACAACAAATCAAAAAATTAGCCAGGCGTAGTAGCGTGCGCCTGTAGTTCCAGCTACTCAGAAGGCTGAGGCGGAAGGATCCCCGGAGCCCAGGAGGTCGAGGCTGCGGTGGCCGGGAGCAGCCACTGCACTCCAGTCTGGGCGACAGAGTGAGACTCCAACTCAAAAAAAAAAAAAAAAAAAAAAAAAAAAAGGATAGACACTTGAAATGTCCCCACATACATAACTTCTTTCCTATTCTATTTATTTTTTAATTGGTCAGTGTCTTTTCCTGATATAGTTTCCTGATTGTGCATCTTTCACTTAAAAAAAATAAAAAGAGGCATACAATGCAGAACTTGGGTATACTATTTTGAATGGCAGAACCTTTCTTTCTTTTTCTTTTGAGTTGAAGTAGCTGGAACCACAGGCGTGTGCCACCACACCTGGCTAATTTTTTCTTTATTGTAGAGACAAGGTCTCACCAAGTTGTCCAGGCTGGTCTCACACCCCTGGGCTAAGGCAATTCCCTCACCTCCGCCTCCCAATGTGCTGGGATTACAGGCTGAGCCACCGAGCCTGACTGAGTGGTAGACCTTTAAAAAAAAGAATACCTAATTCTGGGTTTACCCCATTTAGTAAGTATATTTTAAAATACTTGTTTGAAAGTTGAGGGATTGTTTTCAGAGGTTCTCAAAGCTGAACGTCTTAGACTTCCCTAGATGTCTCTGGAGATGGTATGCCCTAGGTGTCCCTGTAGAGATTATGACTCAGTAGATTTGGAGCAAGTATGAGAGTCTATATTTTAAAAGAGCCCCAGGTGATTCTGCCAGGTTCTTTCAACCCACCGGTCCCACTGATCCTTTGGTCTTCAAGTATGTGTTTTGTCATCCTTTCATTCATTTTCTCACAGGCAGTAATTTAACTATAGGAAGATAATGAAATCTAGGTTTAGTATATTACCTAACAATTTAACATGGCACCTGGGTCACAAAGTTGGCTAGAAGTACCAGGCAATGACAGCCACCCTGGAGAAGAGGAAGGAGAAGGCCAAGATCCACTACAAGAAAAAACAACTTATGAGGCTACTGAAATAGGATGAAAAGAACGTGGAGAAGAAAACTGAGAAATACAGAAGTCCTCAAGACACATGGACTCCTGATCTGAGCCCAATAAAGACTTTATTCTGAAAAAAAAAAAGAACATAATGTTCTTCACAATTTCAAAAAATAATTTACATCCATAAAATAGAACATTATTCTACTCTTAAAGAGAATTAGATAGACTATAAGCAGTGACATGAAAAAATCTCTAAGATAGGTCAAATGAAAAAAAAAAGCAAGGTATAAAACAATGTGATTGATATAATATTTTTCTTAGGTGAATAAAGAAAAAAGTGATAAAAAGTTATCAGTGATTACCTTTGGAGGAAGAGATTGATATAATAACAAGAATGGGAGTGGAGAGATGAAAGAGGAAGAAGGGAGACTTTCATTCTTCGCTGAATAGCTTCCATACATAATCTGATTTTACTAATAACATACAAAAAAGATTTTAAAAAAAGTAATCTGGATTACAGCAAATATGTAAAAATATGCAAAAAAAGTTTTTACACAGAGCAAAGATGCCGGCAACAGCATCTAACTGTAGTGTTCGCTGCTTCTTCAACCCCTTGAAAATCAGTCAAAGCATTAGGAATGTTGGTATTTGGCCTTCTGTCCCCACAGGTGCCACACGTTTGGATTCAACCACGGGTGGGAAACACAGTGTAGATACAGAAAGCTGACTTTTCATATGAGGGGGTTCTGCAGGGCAGAATGCAGGACTTGTGCATTCGCAGATTTCGGTGTCTGCAAGGGTCCTGTAACCAATCCACCTCCGATATGGAGGGATGACCATACTTCACGTTCTCTCCTAAAACTTACAATGTTAATGCTTAGCTTTCTTGCCAGTTCTTCATCACTTTTCAGTTGTTCTTCTATTTCTCTTTGTCTTTGGTCTGTCTGTCTTTTTTCCTCCTCTTCCTCCTCTGCCAATAATTTCTGTATGTATTCTTCACTCGCTTTGTTTTCTTCTTCCTCACTGGCTCGTCGCTCTGCCTCCACCTTAAAAATGATTAATAAAGGACAATCCTTCTCTGAACTTTTTTAGTGTACCAGTAATATTTAATAAGAACAGCAAGAAAAAAGTTTTGTTTTATTTTTTTTTTTCATTTTTTTCTTTTTTTGAGTTGGAGTCTCACTCGGTCACCCAGGCTGGAGTGCAGTGGTATGTTCACCGTTACCACACCCTCAACCTGCTGGGCTCAGGTGATCCTTCTGTCTTAGTCTTCCAAATAGCTGGAACTACAGGTGTTTGCCGCCACATCCAGCTAATTTTTTTATTTATTGTAGAGACAAGAGCTTGCCAAATTGCCCAGACTGGTCTCAAATCCCTGGGTTCAGGCAATCCTCGTGTCTCTGCTTCCCAAAGTGCTAGGACTACAGGCGTAAGTCACTGTGCCCGGATAGGAATTTAAATATCTCAGAAGAAATACAAATCTGGAGAGGCATATTCCTGCAGAATAGTTCAAGAAGGCTCTCTCAGAAAGTCTTCCCAAGTCAGCCCAATGAAACCTCTATTATCAAAGACTCCTCTTCTTTCCAACCTTTAGCATAGTTTCTACTACATTGACACACGTTTGTGTTTCTTGGTAATACTTTCCTCAGTTGATGGAATGCCATGTACTGACAAACTTAGAGCTAACTTCCTGAACCAAACCCTGTCAAAGGGGATATAACGATAAAACTGACAGGCTAATCAGTGCTTGCCCTTGAAACTGGGATCATAACCAAAAACAGTAGGTAGGAGTGGAATGGATGTTGAAAAAACCACCATATGGCCATTATGACTTACAGATAAGAAAACAGAGCTGGACTCGGTGGCTCAGCCTGTAATCCTGCACTTTGGGAGGCTAAGGTGAGTGGATTGCCTGAGCCCGCGGGTTCGAGATCCGCCTGGGCAACGTGGCAAGACCTCATCTCTACAATAAATCAAAAAATTAGCTGGGCGTGGTGGCACACGCCTGTAGTTCCAGCTACTTGGAAGGCTGAGGTGGAAGGATCACCAGAGCCCAGCAGGTCAAGGCTGCGGTGGCCAGGAGCGTGCCATTGCATTCCAGTCTGGGTGACAGAGTGAGACTCCAACTCAAAAAAAAAGAGAAAACAAAAACACGAGTAGCTTTCTCAGATTAGTAAGTGTCAGAGTTGAAACTCAAATGCAAATTCTAGGACCTAAAACCATGCTTGGGGTCATTTAAACTATATTGCCTAAAATAAATAATATAAGAACCACTTTAGCAACACAAAGGAGTTGATTCAAGAATAAGTCCTAGCCAGGCACAGTGGCTCATGCCTGTAATCGCAGCACTTTGGGAGGCGAGAGGGTTACCTGAGTCCAAGGGCTCGAGACCAGCTTGGGCAACATGGCAAGATCTCACCTCTATAATTCAAAAAATGAGCCTGGTATGATGCCATCCATCTGTAGTTCCAGCTACTTGGAAGGCTGAGGTGGAAGAACTGATTGCCTGAGCACAGTGGATCGCGGCTTCAGTAGCTGTGATTGTGCCATTGCACTCCAGTGTGGGTGACAGAGTAAGACTCTGACTCAAAAAAAGTAAAAATAAAAAAATAAGTTCTTGATCCAATTCAAACAAACAAGACACAAGGGCAAGTTTTCTTGCTCTTGAAGGAAAGACAAAGGAAGAGACTGCTTCTTTTTTCTCTGCATATTGTGTATGCATCTGAGGTTGAGAACTATGCTATTAGCCTCAGAATAAAGCCAGTTCACAGAAGCTAAGCTAGCACAGAAAGGAACTAGAGAGCGCTATCTAAAAGAAACCAACCCTGAAGCCCATACTACTCTGGAATTCAAGTTACTTATAATTTTCTTACTAAGGTAGCTTAATTTGGTTTCCTTCCTTTGTTTCTTTCCTCCTTTCCTCCCCTCCTTTCTTTGTAGAGACAGGCTCTCCCTCTGTTGCCATGGCTGGTTTTTAACGTCTGGCCTCAAGTCATCCTCCCATCTCTGCCTCTGGAAGTGCTGGGATTAAAGTGTGAGCTGTCATGCCTGGCCGATTTTATTTGTAGTCAAAAGCATCCCGGCCAGGCACAGTGGCTCAAGCCTGTAATTCCAGCACTTTGGGAAGCCAAGGTGAGAGGACTGCCTGAGCCCAGGGGTTTGAGACCAGCCTGGGCAACTTGGTGAGACCTCATCTCTACAATATATCCAAAAATTAGCCAGGCGTGGTAGCGCGGGCCTATAGTTCTGCTACTTGGAAGGCTGAGGTGGAAGAATCACCTGAGCCCAGCAGGTCCAGGCTGTGGTGGCCATGAGCATGCCACTGCACTCCGGCCTGGATGACAGAGTGAGACTACGACTCAAAAAAAAGGAAAGAAAAAAAAAATCCCTTCATACTTAAATGCTTAGGGATCACTATCATATAAGAAAATATCAGTTATGCATAAGCTCAGGTTCATAGAGAACTGGCCCCTCCAAAATTATGCCTAAGTAAATTAAAACTAGTGCATAACCATTTTCTGAACACATGTAAAAAATAAAAACTTTATAAAGTACATTAAAATTATCTACATTTCAAGATATATTAGTTATATAAGCACATAAAACTATATGTAAAATCTGAAATTAAACACACAGCAAGAAATTTTTCCCAAAAAAAGTGCCACTATTTAACACCTACCTTGCTTATCTCCTCTTCATATTCTCTTCTCAATTCCCCAGGCTGACTTAACAGGCGAACTGGCTGACAGTCATCAGCTGTTCCATATCAAAAAAGAAAATAATAACATCGGCAACACAGAATTTTATGGGTAACTTTGATCTTTCATTAAATCTATATTAATATAAAAATACAAAATTAAATCAAATACAAAACACAGTTATTAATACAGCAATATCTTCTTTTAGAATTCCATTTTAAAAAGCAAGAGGTGTTTTGGCTCAAAATGGTATATGAATGCATATACTTAACCCTTCCTCTAGACTCCATTAAAAACACAGTACAGGAATTTTTTTCAAATGTAATCCTCCCAACAGCAAAGAGATTAGTGAAGGGGGTTAATCAATAACCAAATTTTAACAAGTGTCTACAAAATGGGATGTCAATGAAAGAGAGATGACTGATACAGCAGAATAAAGGAAAACAACTCTTGGAAGGGAAGGCCGCAGTTGAGGTGGAGTCCAGTGTGTATGTGGGGAGGCCCCCCGCAGGGCGGGGGGTGGGACAAGTGAATTCTATTTATTGTTAAATCAGAATCCTTGACTGACAGGCATCTCTTCCTGGATATGTGTGCAGGCGCACACATGCGTATTTCTTCTTTTTTTGAGTTGTGGAGTCACAGTCTGTCGCCCAGACTGGAGTGCAGTAGCCGCTCCTGGCTGCCGCAGCCTCGACCTCCTTCCGCCTCAGCCTTCCAAGTAGCTGGAAATACAGGCACGCACTACCATGCCCGGATAACTTTTTGATTTATTGTAAAGATGAGGTCTCACCAAGTTGCCCAGGCAGGTCTCGAACCCGTGGGTTCAGGCAATTCACTCACCTCTGCCTCCCAAGGC
>CAUYQG010131791.1:0-22012 GCA_963574415.1 Tarsius wallacei
AATCTCCAAGAGAGCAGGTCATACTTGGCAGTCTTGGTATGTTGACATTTGTCATGATGGTTTTTTGTTTTTTTTTTTTTGAGTTGGAGTCTCACTCAGTTGCCCAGGCTAGAGTGCAGTGTCATGCTCATGGCCACCACAGCCTTGACCTGCTAGGCTCAGGTGATCCTTCCACCTCAGCTTTCCAAGTAGCTGGAACTACAGGCACACAACACCATGCCTGGCTAATTTTTTGGTTTATTGTAGAGATGAGGTCTTGTCAAGTTTCCCAGGCTGGTCTCACACATGCAGGCTCAGGCAATCCTCTCACCTCTGTCTCCCAAAGTTCTGGGATTATAGGTATGAGCCACTGTACCTGACCATTTCACTATTTTTTAAAGATCTTATCCATGTGAATGCCAGAGAGAATGGAACAACAACAGCAACAACAACAAAAGGTTAAATAATATTTTGAGACTAAAATTTGTGATGAGAATTGGAAAGAAGAGTGAACACACCTTTGTCAATGACAGGTACATTGAAAATTGGATTGTACTAACTTTGAATACAGCAGGATGCAGGTAAGCTATAACTTCCTTCACCAGGGAGGAAGTGACCCTGAACGGAACCTTGAAGTTAGGCCTCAGGAGGAGGACATAAAGAAAGTCAATGGAGCAGCGGCCAAGGTCATGGCTCCAAGATGCAAGCTGAGACCTGAGGAGACAGGGCTCACTTGTCCAAGAAGAACCGTAGCCAAGCCTGTGCCTCTTTCTGCAGGGCTTGGCCTGCCAGCCAGACCAGACAGAGCTGGTGAGGGAAAAAGGGGGGCAACTCCCCTCTTACCACTGCCTCCAGCCAGTGTGCAGATTGACCTGTAGAATTCCTCTTCCAAGGGTCTAGAGAAGTTGATGGGATGCGTCAGTTGGAGTCAAGTAATAGGGGAGTGTCAGCTAGAGTGAGTTAAGCACTATTAGGGTGAACTTCGGTCTAGCTGCCTCCATGCCACTTGAAAACCACCTCTGCACTGTTTCCTTCCTGTGTCTCTCGCACCCTGGCTTCCTGCTTTACCCTGACCTCCACCAACCCTAGGCTTCCTCAATAATGATTTTAGTAGTCCTTTTTATTTGTCCAGAACTTTATTTTTTTAAAAAAACACACAGGCCAGGTGCAGTGACTTATGCCTGCAATACCAGTACCTTGGGAGGCTGAGGTAGGAGGATTGCTTAGTTCAGGAGTTCCAGACCAGCCTAGGTAGGCAACATGGTGAGACCTTGCCTCTACCCGAAAAATCAAAAAATTAGTCGGGTGTGATGACATATACCTGTAGTCCTAGGTACTCAGGAGTCTGAGGCAGAAGGATCACCTGAGCCCAGGAGGTCAAGGCTGTGGTAAACTATGAGCATGCCACTGCACCCTAGCCTGGGCAACATAGTGAGACTCTGCTTCAAAAAAAAAAAAAAGGTGGGGAGGAGGATATAAAATAATAATAGCTGTTGTTATTATTTATTTATTTACATCTCACAACAACTCTGTAAGGAGATTCCTTCCACCATTTGGCAGACAGAAAACTGAGTGAGCCTGTCAAGGGTGAAAAAGTTCACTTAAGATTTTAAGAGGCATGTTGAGATTTGAACCCAGCTATCCTGACTCCCAATCTGAGGCTGTAACTACCAAGCCATCAAGCCTCTTTTTTTTCTTTCTTTACAAGGCCTTTCTATGTTGCCTAGGCTGGTCTTGAACTCTTGGGCTCAAGCAGTCCTCCCGCCTTGGCCTCCCCAAGTACTGAGATTGCAAGCATGAGCCACCATGCCTGGCTGGGCCTCATTAATTAAATTTATTTCAGTTCACTGAATTGCTGGCAAATGTTTAGCATGCAGGAAAAAAAGATTTTTAAAATTATAAGAACATGGTTACTTTCATAATTATTGTAATTTAGGCATGGCGAGGGCATTGGCATGTTCTTTACTTTTTCTGTGCCTACAACCCCCCACACCTCCCTTATCTCTAAGCACTTGTTATGCACAATAAACTAGAAAGTCACTGGCATAATGGAATGTCTACCTGGGACTTGCCTTAAGGAATGAAATTTAGCATATGTCAGTTCTTTCTTTATAGCTAGTCAATTCATAAGATTGAGTTCATTCCATGTTGACTTTCTTGCATAATCTATTTCAGTGTTTCCACCTTATCTGCAAGCAAACAAGTTTCAAACAAAAACGAGACAGCGGTTTCTTCGCTGGTAACTCTAGCAGTGTGTGGAAACCAGACTTCAAGGGGCAATCACACTTAGATGCTGCCCCCAGTTGAGAAAAGAATTGGATGAAGTATTCTGGGAAGGAAGGGGATAGGCAGCCAAGAGAGAGGGAAGACAGAGACAGAGGACAGGCAGGGAGGAAGTGTGTGTGTGTGTGTGTGTGTACGCGTGCGTGTTAGCTAACAGCTAAAGCTAATTGTTCTAATCAATCCTGCAGAGAGGTGATTTTTCTTCCTAAGTGACAGAACAAATTGGTGTCTGAACAGATGTGATGTGGGTTATGTGGGTTGTATCCCACCTGGAACAAAGGCAGCAGGGAGTTATCCCATGCAGATCACCAATAGATTTGCTTCCATGTCAGTTAATCACTGTGGGAGAGGATAACTGCCTTGAGGATGATGCCAGAGCACACATGCGCGCTTGCGCGTGCGCACGCGCGCGCGCACACACACACACACAGACACACACACGCCAATGTATTTCATTCATCCACTTTCAGTGTTTTTCACTCTGAAACATGCTCTCCTAGGATATCCAAATTCATTCCCAAGTACATATATCTTTAAAAACTCGCAAGATGTCAGGACCCAGAAGATTCACACCTGTGTCCACCTGAACTGGCTAATCTGTGGCATGATCTGAGGTGAGCCCAGCAGCCCCTCCCCAATACCATGCCCAGAATAGTCTTTGGGAGTCATGAGCCCATCAGAGCTACTGATCCGCCAAGCCAGGCAGCCTCCATCAGTCTCCTTGGGCCAGTCTAGGGGAGTCTCCTAGCCTGATGGGGAGTATAAGAACAGGAGCCCCTCAAGGGTGTCAAAGATAGAGCTGAGATGGGGGGATGGGTATTGTTCTTAAACCCTGCCCATCTCTGTGTGTGAGTCTAACCTCACGGTATAGCCTCTCAGGCAACTGAGGCCATTCCTGCCCAAGGCATCAAGACAAGGCCTTGCACTTGGCTTTCTGGCCTGTTGGCTCAGAGGGCGTCTTCACTCCCCTTGTTGCTGCAAAGCCATTTGCTGCTAAATCACCCTCCTCCTGGCACCCTGGACTGCTAAATTGGTCTCAACTTGCTGTACTTCCACCCACCACCTTAGTCATTATTCGCTGGCAGCGTTTAGAGAGTGGGTGTAAGGCAGCCGAACATTATATTCCTGCTGTAAAGAGAGAGAATTGAGTATAGACATGCAAGGAGAAGGGAGAGAGGGTGATGGGGGCAGGGAAACAAAGCTTGGGGTTTTCCAGCACCTTTCCTCGGTGACCCCAATGACACTGGATGGGGGAGTGTAATAGGTGATCGGGTCGTGGCTCAGTGGGAGGAGACACAGGGGTCCATTTTCTATGGAAGGACTGCCTGTGCCTGGTCTGGAGGGAGGAAAGAACATCAGCCTGGAGAGAGAAGGGTCCTACCCTCCTTGAACTCTCTGTTCCTTGAACTCTACAGTACAGTCTCATTACTTCCATTGAGCATTTGTTCCCACATATTAATATTTAGTTTTTCATCTCTATCCTTCTCCCAGCCTAGATTATAAGCCCCCTGAAGGAAAATTGTGTCATGCCACGGATGTATAGCACCAGGCTATACATGGATGTATAGCATCAGGCTATATACCAGGCCCTAGAGATGGTCAAAGCTCAGCCCTAAATGGCTGACATGGGTGGCGATAAGGCCCACGACGGCCCTTCTGACCAATTCAGATTGCCCTTACTGCCCAAGGGTCACAGAGTTTGGAAAGCCCGGTGATCACAGGACAAGCTATAGCAAGAGTACTTGCAGGACTGGGTCTACATTCTCAGGGAGATGCTCCAGGGAAGAAAGTGTCATACTACAGAACTGACCAGCCGGGAAAGCAGAAACGTGGAGACTTGCCACCCTGGTGCAGAAGCTTGGGATCTCCCCATGGTGTCTGTGCCTGACGGCCTATCTGATGCACGATGCCCAGGCATGGCGCTGGGGCTGCAGGAGGTAGACAACAGAGTCTGCTTTCACATCAGGCAGCAGGGATAGAGCCAGGCAGGACAGAATGACCTTGACAGGAGGTTCTCTGAGTCACTGATAACCCAGTGAGAGGTTGGAGGAGGAACACAGCATCGGCCCCAGCTGGCTTGGAACCTGGTGGGCCCCTGACCCTGGCTTCTTCCCTCCCACATTCTGCCTGAGGACGATAAGGGGGGAACCCTGAAAACAGAAATCTCCCCAGCTAGGTAGGCAGGGAGACTGTCAAGGATCAGGATGACTAAGCCCTGAGATTGCCCTTGGCCTTCCACCTGTCCCTGAGAGGCAGGCTGCAGGCTGCCCGTGCTGGGCCTGCCCTACCCCGGGAGTAGCCGGTCAGTGGCAACAGAGTTCCAGAAGGACTATTTGAGCTTTCGGGGCAGCATCCCTTATTTATTGCAACTTCAGACACTCTAGCTTTGACTTTTCCCTGCTCCCCCTGCCCCCAAAGTGCATCTCTGCGGTGCAAGGAGAGGAGGGAGGGAAGCACTGGACTGCTCACATCTTGAGGAGACGGCCTCCTCCTCCTTGCGATCAAATTCCCCCAGCCCCAACGCCTCGGCGGCGCCAGGAGACAGACCCGCCAGCAGACAAACCGCACTGCAGGCAGGTGGGAAAACAAGAGGAGCCAGGCAGACCCCAGCCTCCACCTGCACTGTAAAGCGAGCTGGTCACTGAAGGAGGTCGGAGGAGGACTCCCCAGCTGCCCTCCGCTCCTCCCCTTGCCGCCTGCAGCTGGCCCTGCTCAAAGGCTCTGCAGCCGGCTGGGAGCTAGGGGGGCAGGTGTGGGCGGGACACATGGCTTTTCCTGAGATGAAATTTCCTCATCTACCAGACGAGGAGCACCCAGCTTCCAACTCCACTGAGCTTCTGCCCGTATCCCAGACAGATCATCTGTTGACTTAGAAACTTTCTCTTGAAGATGGAGTTACTTTTCTACTAGAACCACAGAAGGGGCCTCAAAGTCTAGGATTCTAAGATTTAGTAGGAAATTAAAGAGCCTGACTTGAAGAAATGTCGGGTATTCTGCATACAAACGCAATACTTCAGGGTTGAAAGGATGCTTAAGTACCATTCTATCCAAACCACACCCTCTACCCACCTCCTTCCTAAACACACACACACACACACACACACACATTCTTCCCCAAGTTGCTGTCTCTTTATGTTTTAAACTTTAAAAAATATTTTATTTTATTCTGGAGACAGGGGCTCACTGTCACCCAGTCTGGAATGCAGCGGTGTGATCAGAGCTCACTGCAGCTTCAAACTCCTGGCCTCAAGCAGTCCTCCCACTTAAGCTTCTCGAGCAGCTACAGGCATATGGCCTCAAGCAGTCCTCCCACTTCAGCTTCTTAAGTTGCTACAGGCATGTGCCACTATGCCTGGCTAATTTTTTTTAAATTTTAGAGAAGTGGGGTCTTGCTATGTTGCCCAGGGTGATCTCAAACTCTTGGTCTCCAATCTTCCTGCCTCAGCTTCCCAAATTACAGACATGACAGGTGTGAGCCACCATGCCCGGCTCCAATTTGTTGTCCTTTCTCTGCTCACTTCCAAGAACTTTTGGAATTCTTGTTTCTGACCCCCCAAGAAACCAGTTCTCTCTAGCTTAGTCCCATCCTTTTAAAGATATGGAAGGCTAGGTTTATGTCCGACTCTGCTCAGGAAGTGAAAAGATGAGCAAGACACAGACCCTGCCACAAGGAGTCACCGGTCTGGTACTGGAGATGAGATAGATACACACAGGAAAAATCATGCAAAACAGAATCAGCATCAAGAGACTTCTTAGAAGATACAGAGCTTGAGAAAGGCCCTGAGGGCTGGGTGTGATTCCCACAAAGATGAAGTAGAGGAGTGGAAAAAATAAGAAGCAGCAGGTGGTAGGAAACCAAAGCAAGTTAGAGTCAGGTTGAGGAGGGCCTTGTATATCTAGCTGGGGATGTAGTGCATGCTATTTGATCAGCAGTGGGGAACCACTGAAGTCATAGGCAGAAGAGTGGCCTACAGCAGACCTTGGTTAGGAAGTTAATCTAGTAATGGAGTATAGAATGGAATTGAGGGTAGAGAGACATCTTTCTAGAAATAGCATTAGTGGTCGGACACAGTGGCTCAAGCCTCTAGTCTCAGCACTTTGGGAGGCCACGGCAAGAGAATTGCCTGAGCCCACGGGTTTGAGACCAGGCCGGGCAACTTGGCGAGACCTCGTCTCTACAATAAATAAAAAATTAGCCGGGTGTGGTAGCGCACACCTGTAGTTCCGAAAGAAAGAAATAGCATTAGTAAGGCTTTCTATCTCCATCCTGTGTCTTCTGGTTGGTAGCACAGGTTACCAGAGATCTCATGCAGCCTGGAAGTATTTGGGGTGGCTGAGGCTTCAAGGAGAGGGAAGTTCCTAGTCCAAGGTCAAAGTGTTAGGTCCAGGACTTATTTATATAAGAGAACACCTGGGTAGTACCTCCCTGCTTTGGACTTGGAGGAAATCACAGAGGACTTCTAACAAACAAACAAACAAATAAACAAAAAACAGTTGCCATAGAAGTCCAGAGAGGGTGAAGGGACTTGCTCAGGGTCTCCCAGCTCATTAGTAGTAGAGCTAGGTGTCCCACATCAGGGTTCTTTCTGCTGACCCACCGTGGTGTTGGTGGACTGGGACTGAAGAGCCAGTGAATTTCATCAGATCCTCATATCAGAAGCGTTAGGGAGGTCTGCCCCAAGGGACACCCAGGAACACAGCAATAGAGATATGCTATCAGTCTTTGTGGCTTTTTCTCCCCACCCAAGTCAAGGGAGCCCCTGGACCTTAGTGACAGCAAATATGATGGTCTTCATTTTTCTCTCTTCTTTGTTTCTCTGGGTGTTTTAGGCATCCTCTCTTCTTTCTGCTCCTCTGCCTTTTCTGTCCTAAGGGTTCTCTGTGACAGTGAAGGCTGACTGTGCCAGTCAGAGTTGCTACCAGTCAGTACTTTCAAAAATCAAAAGCAAGTTCTCTTCCTCTGTCTCATACGTGCACAGTTTAAACCAAACCCAAACAAAGCAGGAGCGTTGCCGGGTGCCAGTCAGCCATGCTAACCACCTGGAGAGTGACACCACACAGGGAGAGATTCCCAGACAAGAGGGAGACACACATCCCAATGCTGGGCAGGATGCTGGTGACGGTGCAGAAGTAGGGCATGCCTCAACCTCAGAAGAGCAAGGTGCCAGGGGTCCTCTGCCCACTACTGTTAAGCTCTCAAAACATCATCTTCTGTCTTCCTTTGGAAGACTTCTCAACCTAAGACCTGAAAAATTTTCCTTCTTTCCTGATAAAAAACCTTGCTAGCCAAGGGAGGAAGCGAGGCTGTGGTGGTGACCTGTGAGGTCTCCAGGGGCGGTGACACCTGGAGACAAGGCCTTCCTCAGAAAATACCTCAGCCTATGCTGTGCTTCCTTAGTCTCCTGGAGGAGTTCACCGTCCCTAGACAGCAACCTTAGGTAGAGAGAGCAGGTAAGTCCTAAAGGTGAGGCATGGGGTTTTTCAGGTGTGTCTACCCTGTGGACAAGATTGGGAGTAAACAGCAGAAAAAACGTGATTTTTGACATCAGAACAGTGTTCAGATCCTGGCTCTGTTACCTACTAACTGTGTGACATCAGTGACTCTGGCAAAGGGAGACGGTTTAACTGACAATAGTATGGGAATGGAGTCATTTCTGCCTTTGTCACTCTGGCTCTCCATCTATATTGTCAACTTGACTATGTTAAAATAGATTGAAACCTATGAAATGACATAGAACAGATGAAGATGCCATCGTTGCGTGTCCTAAGGTCAGGACCCAGCGTTGGAAGGGAATCACTTGGTCAGATTGGCTTACGCAGGAGAAGAGGTGAGGGGAGGGGGCTGAGAGACCAAGTCAGCTGGGCTTCCCTCCACCCTTGCGAATGCCATCTCGAGCCGGTATGTGGAACAGACTTTTGGGGAGGAAGATTTCTCCCCAGGGTGGACGGCTGGCTAGAAGGAGGGTTATTCTCTTCCTCTTCCTTCCTTCCTTCCTTCCTCCTGTCTCCTGCTTCAAAGCCAATGTCTTTCCCATCTGGATCATTTTCTGGATTATGTAGCACATAATGTCAGGAAAGAGGGAAAAAGAAAAGCAAGTAAAATGAAACTTCTTCTGCCTCTGTTCAGTTTATGGGGGTTACACAGATGTGAAAGGACCCAGGTCTGGCTGAGTCTCACATAGGAGAACTCAAAGGACATGTGAAAGAGTCTAACTCTGCACGGGAACATTGGAGAAACATTTATTCCGCCCAGATGCCATTAAAGAAGATGGGGGCAGCCTGGGTGGACCAAGGAGAAGCTGCTGCTGTTTTGGACACGTATTTCCTCCCAGGGACACATATACGAGTCCTCCCACATGAAGCGAGCAGGCTGGTATTTCATGATTTAATGCACCTTCCAGGAGCTACATTCTGCCTTCCTTCTCCTCTTTGTTTCACTCTCATTTTCTTTTCTTTTTTTTTTTTTTTTGAGCTGGAGTCTTACTCTGTCGCCCAAACTGGAGTGCAGTGGCCGCTCCCGGCCACCGCAGCCTCTACCTGCTGGGCTCCGGCGATCCTTCCACCTCAACCTTCCAAGTAACTGGAACTACAGGCGCATGCTACCACGCCCGGCTAATTTTTTGATTTATTGTAGAGATGAGGTCTCGCCAAGTTGCCCAGGCGGGTCTTGAACCTGCGGGCTCAGGCAATCCACTCACCTCAGCCTCCCAAAGCACGGGATTACAGGCTGAGCCACCAAGCCTGGCTACAACCCAAATGTTACTTGAATGAAATTTACTTATATAACAAATTCTCATATGTACCCCACAACTCTAAAACCAATTTTTAAAAAAGATTATAAAGTTGACTGTTTATAAGCATTGAGTCATCATGATCTTGGTCTTAGGTATACAAAATTGAAGGATTTTGTTAAAACCATTTGAAGGATTTTGGGAGGCAAAGTCTCTCAATTAGTCAGTTGTTTAGGCATTAGTGTGTCTGTCTTTGATTTGAAGGGTCTGAACTGATTTTATTCCTCAAAACCATTCCCTCTCATCCCTATACACCCACCTTTTTCATAATAATTCCTGGGCCTAGATGAAGTGTATTTGATATGAGATAGTTTTTTAGGAGCATTTTGGCCATGGAAAACAGACCCAGTGGGACTGAATAGTTCTTAAATTTTGGAACCATTAGGTAGAGAGAGTAAGGTAATTTTTGTTATTTATTTAGTTGTTGTAAGTTGCAGATAGCTCATAAGAGAAAATGAGCTCTTTTGACTTCTGAAAACAGAACATGTAGAATTAGCAATGCTTTAAACAAAAGGTCATAAGTCCTGTGTAGTTTTGAGAATGACAGGAAAAGGAAACTTATAGGTAGTTAAACATATACATTGTCTAGTATTAAGGCACAGTAAAATTTATATTAATTTAGATAGAGGCAAAAATTATTATTTTTTTGAGTTGGAGTCTCACTCTGTCACCCAGGCTGGAGGGCAGTGGTATGCTCATGGCCACTGCAGCCCTGACCTGCTGGACTCAGGTGATCCTTCCGCCTCAGTCTTCCAAGTACCTGGAACACCAGGAATGTGCCACTATGTACGGCTAATATTTTGATTTATTGTAACGAAGTCTTGCCCTTTGCTCAGGCTGGTCTCAAACCCCTGAGTTCAGGCAATCCTCTCACCTCTGCCTCCCAAAGTGCTGGATTTTAGGCATGAGCCAATGTGCCTGGCTGAGGCAAAAATTATTAAATGAGTCTTGATGTTTTTGAATATAGGCCTGGCCCTGTGTCTCATGTGCCATGTGAGTGATTTTTTGATTGTCACTTTTTTTCAAAAAAAAAAAAAAGATGAAGTTTCTTTTTTTTAGTTAGAGTCTCACTCTGTCACCCAGGCTGGAGTGCAGTGGCACACTCATGACCACCACAGCCTGACCTGCTGGGCTCAGGCGATCCTTCTGTCTCAGTCTTCCAAGTAGCTGGAACTATAGGCGTGTGCTACCACACCTGGCTTATATTTTGATTTATTGTTGAGATGAGGTCTCGCCAAGTTGCTCAGGCTGGTCTTAAACCCCTGGTCTCAGGCAATCCTCTCACCTCGGCCTCCCAAAGTACTGGGATTATAGGTGTTAGCCACCGTGCCTGGCCCCAGTTTGGTAAGATTGATGGTCTTCAGACATGGCTCTCTCTAGGCCCCTCAGGAAGGAATTTTGAGCAAAGAAAAAAAGGTCAATGTTTAGTCCTTATACGATATGTCTAAACATTTATAAACTAAAAATCAAGCTAACAACTTATTAAATAAAATATGTTCTATCCTCCTATCTTGATGGATATAGATTTTTAATGACCTGGATAACCAAGCTTCAAATTTAAGATTCTTGGAATCCTAGGAGTTCCATATTGGAACTTGGCAGGGTAGTAATCACCTCCAGTTGTGAAGAATCTGTGCCGCGGGGCAATAGAGCAGTTTTATAATCAAAGCAATCAAGTTAATCATTCAAATTTCTATCTGGTGTGTACAATTAATTGATTAAGAGCGATGACGACAATTGTTTTCAGCTTCGTTTTGTCATCTGCATCCCATGACTCATTGACTCATTACTGGGAGCATGCATACTCTTAGGAGACCAGCTGTAGCCAAAGGCTGCTCACCAGGGGAAGGGACAGAAAGAAGCCAGGTATGAGGGTAAACAGTCTATGTCTGGACAATACCTCACAGTAGTCATGTTGGTTGAGAGTTTGAAGGCAGGAAAGGGAAACCCATATACAAGATACCTGCCTATTCCTATGAAAATGACTAGCCCCTGGGCAAACCCCTGTGGTCCCCTCTTGCTCTCAGAGTTTTTCTATCCTCTCAATAAATCCTGCTTCCTCAAAAAAGAAAGGAAAAGAAAAGAAAATGACTAGCCCCTTCTAGTGTGGAAAGAATCCAATATGGCCAACTTGCTACCAACTAGTTAGTTGGTATCTTTAAGGGACAGTGCTATATTGGGTCTCAGCAATGGTTTCTGTTGTTGGCAGGTTGATTATATGACCATGGCAGTAGTTAGATTAATATCGCTGAATGGGATGTTATATTGTTGGGCTCATGTTATCACCTTCTTCCTTGCTACCATATCTTATTTGTTCATGAATTTATTGTTGCCAGTACTAGAGTGGTTAATGAAAAAGTTGGCTGATATCACTGGCCAAATAATTCTACTTGATTATTTAATGCTCTCAGGACATGTGAAGAAAAGGAACGAAGCAAGACTGGGTAGAAAGAAAACGTGGGCTGCAGTGCAGTCACAACCAGACCTCAGCCAACCCTGCAGGAGTTCTGAGGCAAGGTTAGAGTTGTCCCTCTTTGAGGTGAGGGAGTCAGGTTCAACAATCCCACATTGACCAGTGACTTTTTTCAAGTTGGAGTCTCACTGCTGCCCAGGCTAGAGTGTAGTAGCATGATCATGGCTCACTGCAGTCTCAACCACCTGGTCTCAGGAGATCCTTTTGCCTCAGCCTCCCGAGTAGCTGGGAATAGCATGCCACCACACCTGGCTTTTTTTTTTTTTTTAATAGAAATGCTGTCTTGCTGTGTTGCTTAGGCTGGCCTTGAACTCCTGGGCTAAAGCAATCCTCTTGCTTTGGCCTCACAAAGTGCTGGGATTAAAGACATGAGCCACTGCACCTGGCCTGACTAGTTGTTTGTTGCAGGTTGCCCCAGAAGGTGGCATGACCTCGGGTAAGGTCTCCTGCTTTTTTTAAAGCTAAGACAATAAATGAAGAGGGTTACTAGCATACAAGCTTCCCAGAGACTGGGTGAGTAAATTCTTGTCTTTTTTTTTTTTTTGAGTCGGAGTCTCACTCTGTTACCCAGGCTGGAGTGGAGTGGCACGCTCCCACAGCCACCGCAACCTCGACCTGCTGGACTCAGGCAATCCTTCTGCCTCAGCCTTCCAAGTAGCTGGAACTGCAGGCCCGCACCACCATGCCCAGATAATTTTTTGACTTATTGTAGAGATGAGGTCTTGCCAAGTTGCCCGGGCTGGTCTTCAACCCACGGGTTCAGGCAGTCCTCTCACCTCAGACTCCCAAAGTGCTGGAATTATAGGCATGAGCCACTGCGTGAGCCATTGCGCCCAGCAATCCTTCAGTCTTTTTTTTTTTTTTGAGTCGGAGTCTCACTCTCTCACCCAGGCTGGAGGGCAATGGCACACTCACGGCCACCCCAGAGTCGACCTGCTGGGCCCCAGCAATCCTTCCACCTCAGCCTTCCATGTAGTCAGAACTATAGGAGCATGCTACCATGGCTGGCTTATTTTTTATTTTATTGTAGAGACGAGGTCTTGCCAAGTTGCGGGCTCAGACAATCCACTTGCCTTGACCTCCCAAAGTGCTGCAATTACAGGCTGAGCCACCGAGCCTGGCCAATACTTCAGTCTTTTCTGTATGTTTGTTTGTTTTGAGTTGGAGTCTCACTCTGTCGCATAATCCTTCAGTATTAAAGGAGAGATTCAGTAATGCAACATAGCACCCAATAGAGAGACCATTACTATTTTATTTACCAGTATATACCCAGAACTTAATACAATGCCTAGCACATGGTAGGTATTCAAAAGATCTTTTTGAATAAATAAATTCTGAAATGTTCTTCTTTCTTGGTTTGGAATATAAAGGTCACAGCTCATTCCATCTTTCAACATTTACTTTGAACCTTCCAAAGTTTAAATAAGAATATAAAGAACACCTCCTAGATTTAAGAGTTCTTAACATTTTGCCATATTTGCTCTCTCTTTATGAATATGAATATGTATAGTATTAATTTTTTGCTGAACAATTTGCAGTCCTTATTACACTCTGTTCTTAATTATTCTGGTGTGCATCTCCTAAAAATAAGGACATTATCAATATTACTATTATCACATCTGAAAAAATAACAGTAGGCTGGACACAGTGGTTCACACCTGTACTTTGGGAGGTGGAGGCGAGAGGATTGCCTGAACCCAGGGGTTCAAGACCTTTTCTCTATAATAAATCAAAAAATTAGCTGGGCGTGGTGGCACGTACTTGTGGTTCCATGTACTTGGAAGGCTGAGATAGAAGGATCATCTTAGCTCAGCAGGTTGAAGCTGTAGTGGTCGTGCTGGTGCCACTGCACTCTATCCTGGGTGATGGAGTAACACTGACTCAAAAGAAATAAAAATAAAAGAATAAATTTTTTAAAAAACAGTAATCCCCTAATACCATATATTATCCAGTTCATATTAAATTTCTATGATTCACCACAAAATATCATTTAATAGTGTTTTAAAAATTAGAACCAAGATTATAAGATTTATGCATTGCATCTGAATATAATTTTTCTTAGTCTCTTCTAACCTAGAACAGTCCTTCCCCTTTTATTCGCCATAAACTTAACTTTATGGAAGTTAAAGTTAAGGGCTTGGAAGGCTCTTGTCTGCCATTCTGTACGTGTGATTGTTTCCTCACAGTCATTTAATTTGTCCGTGGTAATTTCACCTTTAATATTTCTTTTTTTAGCTGGGCTCAGTGGCTCAGCCTGTAATTCCAGCACTTTGTGAGGCTGAAGTGAGTGGGTTGCCTGAGTGCGTGGGCTCAAGACCAGCCCGGGCAACATGGTGAGACCCCATCACTACAAGAAATAAAAAAAAATTAGGTGTAGTGGCATGCATCTGTAGTTCCGGTTACTCGGAAGGCTGAGGTGATGGATAGCCGGAGCCCAGCAGGTTGACGCTGGGGTGGCCATGAGTGTGCCACTGCATTTCTTTTTTTGGGTCAGGGTCTCATTCTGTCATCCAGGCTGCAGTGCAGAGTGGCATGCTCATGATCACTGCAGCCTCAACCTGCTGGGCTCAGACGATCCTTCCACCTCACCCTTCCAAGTAGTTAAAACTACAGGCATGTGTCACCACACCCAGCTAATTTTTTTTTTTTAAATTTCTTATAGAGATGAGGTCTCAACAAGTTGCCCAGGCTGGTCTTGAACCCCTGGACTCAGGCAATCTTCTCGCTTCGGCCTGCCAAAGTGCTGGTTTACAGGTTTGAAAGGTGCCTGGCACCTTTAATATTTCAAACTAATGAGTCAAGCCTAATCTGAGAATATTCTTACTACCTTTATCACCAGCTGGGACACTCCAAGAAGTCCTCAAATGCATATTAGCATCCAGAATCCTGTGTCATTGTCAATTGCAGTCAGAACTTTTACTTCTTAGAAGGCTAGACACCTCATATCTCCTACCAGAAGTTGGTGGCCTTCTGATGAGCCATGGTGCCACTACAGCTATATGCAGTTAGAACAAGGACTGCTGCTGATGAATTAAAAAAAAAAAAAGTCCCAGTCAACCTACATACCAGTGCCAGAATTCCATATCTAAAAAGCTATTTCACCTGACAAAGGACAAGGAAGCAATTTCAAACAGAAGGTTTTGAATCCCTCTTATGCCTAAAGGTGATCTTAGGTGAAGTGTTGTTGACAATCATGAAAGGGTTTCATGCCAAGTCTAAGGAGTAGTGTGTGTGGGTTTATCTCATCATGCCACCTGTTCAGCACAGGATCTGTCTCAGTGCAGGTGAAGTTATGAGTTTGCAGGGTAGTCTATAGTAGCCAGGGCTAAGATACTTGTTTATTTCATGTGTTCGTATGGTTAACAAATTCATCTGGTTCCTGGTGTGAGGGAAAAAGAAATTAGAATGATAAATTTTCCCCAAATTCTCAGTGATCTCTTCTCTCAATCTTTCTCCCTCTATTTTATGCAAAATTTAGTTAGCCCAACTATAAAAGCAGAAGTTATCACAGACGTTTGATAGATGATTAAGGCTATAAAACTTATTGTGACTGATCATGTTTACCCTGTTTGGTTAAGCTAATTGAAAAATCAAGGTGGAATCTCCCTCTAGATAGATTCTGTGTTTTTTAGAGTTGTAAAATCCTAAAAGTTATGTCATTCTCAATTTTCAAAATCATATTGTTGTTGATTTCCTATGTATTACTAAAAAGGAAGCAATCTTATATGGTGAATTAAACAATCTATTTAGCCATTACAAGAGTTGGTCCTTCATCCTAGAGGTAAATGAAGTCGTCAGGCCAGCAATGCAGGGTTACTTGCTTTTTCCTAAACATATAACACTGTTTCATGCTTTACAACCTCTGAAAATATTGCTTTCTCCTGAAATGCCTTTCTCTTCCTCCCTCATCTACTGTTTGTCTTCCAAATTCACCTTCCCAGGAAGTTTATTCCCGAACCCTCTGATTTGTAGTACCTCATTTGTGTTCACTTAGCACCTTGTATCATGATACTTTTCACCCTGTACTGGAATAACCAACTAGGCTGCACATTCCCTGTCATTCAGCCATTATCCTCAAGGATTCTCCAAGCATGACCCATAATAAGCAGTGAGCACTCAGGATATAGTTGACTCATACCCAAGCCCCCATGTTTTTCTCAACAATGTTTTACAGAAGTTCTTTTGATCAGGTTGAGGCCAACAAACAAACAAAAAACCGGATTTGTTTCTTTGTTCGAGGTAGGCCTCTTTTACTAAATTCTCTGAAAGAGGCCTACTTCCAACAAAGGAACAAATCTGGCTACTACTTTGGGCCAGCCCCTTTATTCAGTGGATATTGAGGGTCTATCACACGCCAGGTGCCATATTAAGCCCAGAGAGTTATATTTCAAAGAGTTTATTATCTAAGGGAGAAGACAGCAATATACAATTCACCTCTTACAGGAAATGTATGGTATATTTCTGGGCAATGTAAGATTTATGTATCAGAATATGTACAAGAGTGTTCTGGAAATCAGTGAAGAAGTTGCAACTGACACTGTCTGAATGAACTTCAATTGCTGAATCTGTTGGATCAGAGAGGAGGATGCATGGAAGGAAGACAAGAGTAGGTAGTATTTGACCTGGATTTTGAAAGATGAGTAGGAGACTGATGTGTACTTTGGAGGCTTTTAAAGGAAATCAGAGCCAGACAGTAACTCAAGTAAAAACAGATTTTATTCAGGAACTAGTGCAATAGAGGCAAAGAGACCTGAGAATAGATACGGAACTCAGCTCAATCATCCTATTGGACGTTTCTGAATAAAATGTTTTTCTGCTTTACTCTCTGGCTCTGGTGTTCTTTAAGTGGGGGAGGCAGTGATTCAGGATATTTCATACAGAGGCAAAACAATGAACAAAGCAAAGCGATATAAAGCAACTTGGGGAAAATTTAAGTAATTCAAAGAAAACGAAGTAGTCAAGGAAAGCAGGAATTCTCTGTAGCCGGAGCCTAGAGCAGTGTTGGGGAAGTGGCAGAAAAAGAAAAGTAGGCTTTTAAAAAGTAACTCAGTGGAGTTGTTTGGTGAAAATCAGAAAATGAAACGTTTTTCTATTTATTTGTGGGAGTTCGAATGGGAAAGGTAAGTTTGAACAAGATTGCTTGGAATGCTACGACAAGGAGTTTGGACTTCATCTTTTGAGTCAACTGGGAGTTTTCAGGTGAACAGCGTTTTATAAAGATGGTTGTAGTCTCAGTAGGGGATAGGCAGGAGCGGCAGGAAGCAGTTCCTCTCCCGGCCTCAGTTTACTCAACCATAATAAGAAACGGGTTGGGTCAGATGCTCTCTTAGACCTCTTCCAACAGTGTCGGCCTGCTTCCGAGACACCTCTGCCCTCCTTCCACTGCCTGGACCCTGTGCCTCACCTCCTGCTTCCTTCCTATCTTGCTCCAGTGGCCATCTTTCCCGTCCCCGGACTCTCAATCGGAGATGGGCGCGGGGAGAGGGAGACACGTCTCCAGAAAAAGCAGACAATTCCCTGCCCCGCGGCCTTTCGTCCCAGGCCGCACTACCCGGGTGGTGCTCAGAGCCAGACGCGCCCCAGAGTGGGCCGGGAGCCGGGATTTCGGGTCGCTTTTCCGTCCCGGGTCCCAGAGGGTGGGAGGCCTGTCCGGCCCTGCCCCCAGCCCAGCCGGCTCGGGAACAAAGCACGACCCACCCCCGCCCCGGAGACAACAAAGCTTGGAAGTTCGCCGCGATTCTCCCGAGGCAGGGCCTCCGGCTGGACTCCGGTGGCCAGTCGGCTTCTAGAGCGGCCCCCGGGCCCAAAGAGCCGGGCTCCGGCCGGGGCCCCGCGGGCAGGAAGCCGGGCTCTCGCGTCCCGGGCGCGCGCGGCGCCGGGTCACGTGAGGCAGCAGGGCCCACGTGACCCGCGGGCCTCGCGCTGTGGCTCCGCGCTCTTCCCCTTCGCCCGCAGTCGGTGCAGCCGCTCGCTCCCGCTTCTGTGTCCGGCGGAGCTTCCCGGGTACCCGCGGCGCTGGGCCTGGCCGGACGCGCGGCAGCAGCTGGCCTCGCAGGTAGCGGGTGGGCGCGGGTCGAGCTCGCGGAGGCCGCGTCCCCCCAGCCCTTCCCCTGCCTCCCTTCCCCGCGGGCCGGGCCGGCCGTGCCCCGTTACTCCTGCTCTTCTCGCCTCCCTCCCTGCGGCTCCCGGTCCGGCCCCGCGGGGCGCTGCGTCCGGGGCGAGGGATGGGGCCCGGCCCGACCCCGCTGGCACCTCGGCTGACGTGCCCCCTGCGGGGAGGGGGGGAGGATGCGCAGAGGCGAGGGAAAGTTTTCCCTACTCCCTCGCTCTTGAGCTGCATGGACTCGGTTTTGCCTGTCACTGCTCGGGGGACCGCTTTGATGAGAGGCGACCTCCCCTCCGACTCCGGCCATCCTCACTCGGCCCTTCCCAAGATCTTAGCGTCTTTTCTTGTCTCCCGAGGGTAGTTCTGTCGCAAACCACTCTTTCCCTTGCCCCTTCGACACGGAGTCCACAAAGGGGGATTGTCGTAGTGGGGACCTTTTCCTGGGTGTGCGGTGAACGGAGGGAATGACGTTTCCCTTGTCCTGCCTCTGCTAAGGTACTCACCTGCTCTATTTAAAATGACCATCGAGCTCTGTTCTGACCTCCTAATTGGCTTTTTATTTTTATTTGCACGTGAGACACTTCAGAGCCATCCGCAGAATTCTGTGCCGCTGGGATTACAATTTCATAAAGCAATGTTGTAATAAGGCTTTTAAAAAACCAGCTTCATGGTCTTATTTGCCGTTGCCCTATTCTTTTCTTGGGAGGATTAAAGGCCTTAGTGGGCAAAAACTGAGTTTCTGAAACTGGTGTGTGTTGTGGGCTAACAACATAAAAAAAATGGCAAAGTGTATTTTGCCAGAAGGAATGGAAAAATGATTGAATCCTGAGGGCAATTTGTAGGGTGCTTTAAACTTTGGAGAGTGTCCATTTAAAGTGAGCACTGGGTGAATTTTAACCCCTTTGAAATGCCTTCAGGGTCGAATGTGTAACTGTATATTTAGATACTATTAATATAGCGGTTCATCTGGGGATGGATTTTTAATCCATTTAATCCATTGTGTGAATACCAGTCTATTTATTATTACTTCTAGACAGGTCCTTTTTTTCCCTACCTTCTACTGTTTCTTTTGAAGAGGAAGTATATTAATTTTTAATGAGATTTATTTTGCAAGTGAGTTTTATGTGTGTGATCCAAGCAATCCAGTTCTGGGGACTTCAGAAAACAAATAGTCATAAAACCCAAAGCTGTCCAGCTTACAGCTTAAAAAAAAAAAGTTGAAATTTTTAAAATTAAGGAGTGCCAATATGTTCCAACAAGAGCTTGTCCCCATCTTAAACAGGAGCTGGAGGTCTGAGACAGTGTTCTCCTTTTCCTGAGAGTCATTGTGGGAAGAGGAAACTGTGAGGCAAAGTAAAAGACCTTTGTTATGATGGCACTATTCCTTCTGTGTGAACCACATTAGACAGTGGGAAATTTGGGCCCTTGGGCCAGTCGCGGTGGCTCACACCTATAATCCCAGCGCTTTGGGAGACCTCAAAAAAAAAAAAAAAAAAAAAAAGGGATTTGGGCCCTTAAGGAGTCTAGTGTCCAGGCAAGGTGTTAGGACACATTTTATTTTATTTTTGAGTTGGAGTCTCACTCTGTCGCCCAGGCTAAATGCAGTGGCACGCCCTGGACCACCGCAGCCTCTGCCTGCTGGGTTTAGGCGATCCTTCCGCCTCAGCCCTCCAAATAGCTGGAACTACAGGGGTGCAACACCACACCCAGCTAATTTTTCTTGATTTGTTATAAAGATGAGCTCCCTCCATGTTGCCCAGGCTGGTCTTGAACCCCCGGGCTCAGGCAGTCCTCTCACCTCAGCCTCCCAAAGCGCTGGAATTACAGGCTGAGCCACCTTGCCTGGCCCATAGCAGATTTTTAAAAATGTGTCCTGCTGGGCATGATGGCTCATGCCTATAATACCAGCATTTTGGGGGGCCAAGGTGAAAGGATTGCCTGAGTCCCGGGGTTCGAGACCAGCGTGGGCAACTTGGTGAGACCTTATCTCTACAATAAATCCCAAATACTAGCTGGGCATGGTGGCACGTGTCTGTAGTTCCAGCTACTTGGATGACTGAGGTGGAAGGATTGTCTGAGCCTAGCAGGTTGAGGCTGCTGTGGCTGTGAGCGTGCCACTGCACTCCAGCCTGGGCAACAAGAGTGAGACTCCGACGCAAAAAAAAAAAACCCAAAATAAAAAAAACAAAAAATATGCTATGAGTTAAAAAATAAAGAAAAATCTCAGCCAGGCTTGGTGTCTCAGCCTGTAATCCCAGCACTTTGGGAGGCCGAGGTGAGTGGATTGCCTAAGCCCGCGGGAGACCCGCCCGGGCAACTTGGCAAGACCCCCATCTCTACAATAAATAAAAAATTAGTGGGGCATGGTAGTGTGAGCCTACAGTTCCAGCTACTTGGAAGGCTGAGATGGAAGGATTGCCAGAGCCTAGCAGGTCGATGCTGGGGTGGCCCTTAGTGTGCCACGGCACTCCAGTCTGGGTGATGGAGTGAGACTCCAACTCAAAAAAAACAAAACTCAAAATGTTACATATTGTGTATTTGTTGAGGAATGCACAAGAGAAGTGTGATGAGTATTGGCTGAATTTAACCAGAGTAGACTTATTAGAGGAGATCAGTTAATAAAATACGTAATTATCTAAATCAGTTGTGTATTTGACCCACAATATGCACTTAATTTTAAAAAAACTTTCCAAGTACTTTTAATTCACAATATGAACTAATTTTTTATTTAACTTTATAAGCAAAAGAAGAAAACTCAAGTAAGTTGAAAGAAGAATGTACATGACCTATAATTATAATTTCTAAAGACAACAGTTAATATGTGGGGATAGAAATACTTTTTGCTCTGCAAATTTATTGGGTTCCTGAGTTCAGATAGTGAGATTTCAGATTGTGAGGGATATTGTGATATCCAAATCTAGCTCATTCCTAAATCTAGGAAAGCCTGTAGCAAGAGTTTGGTAATGAAGAACTTAACCTCAAACTGTTTGATTCTTGATTTAGATAGTTTGAATAGCAAGAGTTCAAATAGTTAATATTTTTGATTACCATATTAATAAATACACTTTTAAGAATGACATCATATCCATGCATATACA
The DNA here is from genome assembly GCA_963574415.1 of Tarsius wallacei. Lineage (NCBI taxonomy): Eukaryota > Metazoa > Chordata > Mammalia > Primates > Tarsiidae > Tarsius > Tarsius wallacei. The sequence continues at coordinate 20,731 of CAUYQG010131791.1, forward strand.
GTAACAAATTGTAGGGTATGAAATGACTTCAGGAAGTATCAACTTTCATCCAGGGAAGACTGTACGCAGACCATTCCTGAAGGTTGATGTCTATCCTTCCCACAGCCCTAGAAAAGAAGACCCATAACTTTTCTGAGATTAGCATGTCACAGGGTCAGCTCTTTGCTGGGGTATTCTTTTATGCTTAAGAAAAAAATAGTTCTAGTTTTGGAAATAAATCTGTCTCCTTGAAAGTTTCAATCCTGAACTCAAGTGGCATAGTTGAGATATCCAGAGGTATTGTTTACAGCTGTGGTAGGTTGTTTCCAAAGATGACTACCGGCAATTCTTCCCATCCCTGTGTTTGACTGCCAGCTCCTCCCATCAAGAGATGGAATCTATTTCTACCCCATTTGAATCTAGGTTGGATCTCTGACTTGTTTTGATCAATAGAAGGTGGCGGAGGTGATACTGTGCCAGTTCTGGCATAGTCCTTAAGAGGCTTGGCAGCTTTAGTTTTCACTCTCTTGGAAGACAATCATGTATAGAAGCTTGCTGTAGATTATAGGTGGAAAAAGACCCCTTGAAGTGTCCCAGATACATGAGTGAGGCATATTTAACCCTAGTCAAGCTTCCAGTGCCTTCAAACTGAGTACACTTAGTTACTTCAGCTGAATAACTCCAGCTGAATGTGCTTAAAACACAGGTTTGAGAGAGATAACAAATTGCTATTGGTTTAAGCCACTCAGTTTTGGGATGGTATGTTATTCAGCAATAGACAACTGAAACAACAGCTATATAGCCTCTTGTACCATAAATCTGTGTCACGTATAAGTCATATAAGTTGTGCTCAGTAATGCTGATCACAAAATTGTGGTCAACACACAAGAATGCTTTAGTGATCTTCAAATTAAATCTTTATGTTACATTCGCATATACTTATTGAAGTAAACTGAAGACTGTGGCTATATTTCACACTCTACAAGGCAACTGGTTAAACCAAAAAAGTCATTTTCTTTTTATAATTGACAATTATTTATGTATGTGATTGTTATGATAAGTTTTAGGTAAACACTTTGTGATACGGTTATTCTAAGTGTTTGAATGTAGTAAACACTTTGTGATACGATTATTCTTTTTTGTTTGTTTGTTTGTTTTTTTTGAGTTGGAGTCTCACTCTGTCGCCCAGACTGGAGTGCAGTGGCTGCTCCCAGCCACCGCAGCCTTGACCTGCTGGGCTCCGGCGATCCTTCTGCCTCAGCCTTCCAAGTAGCTGGAACTACAGGCGCGCGCTACCACGCCC
>CAUYQG010131795.1:0-28764 GCA_963574415.1 Tarsius wallacei
ATAATGAGCATTTGCATACCCAACCCTGAATTGTACCCCCCATATTTAAAATTTAAAATTAAAACAAAAAACAAAAAACAGTAGAGGCATGAAGAAGCAGACCTACGTGAAGAAGGGGGACTTTGGCTAGAGCGGAGCATAGGTAGGCTGCTGGAGGGTAGAGAGAAGTGAGTCTGGGGGCAGGCTACGGATCTTGTGAGGGGTCATGACAATTCTGTTGAAGAGTTTGGACTTTGGCAATGGAGAGCTATAAAAGACATAAAACACAGAAGAGTGACAGTGCAGTGTGGAGGCCTCAGGTAGAGCAAGGTCACCAGAGACAGGGCCCAGAGGAGGCTGTGGCCACAGCCAGAAGAACACAGGGAAGGAGGGGATCCAGCAGATCACAGACTCAGGCTTTGGGGTTTGATGGCCAGCTGACTGGATGGAAGAGTCAAAGGGGAAGGATAAGCCATGTCATGGCAGACTTTAGAATAATCCACAAATCAAATTGCACTTTCTCCCCAGAAAATGACAGTTGTGGGAAGGGATAAAACTGTTTTGCTTACAGAGAATGAATTAATCCTAGCCCTGAAAATCTATATTGCAAAAAAAGGGTTCACTTAATTTTAAAGTATTCTTAGAATTATTTAGCTTGAAACTGTACTGGAAATTGCTTACTAATAACTTGCTTTGAAACAAACAATATGCCATGTTTAAACTTCCACCCGAATCCCCACTTGCAGCTCTCACAAATGTCAGTTATTTCCTAAATTTTATCACTGAAAGATGAATATGAAGAGGCGATGGGTAGGAATGGTCACAGCTTGAGCTAGGTGTGTCCGAGTCTGTTTGGTCTGGGTCAGTCTTATGCCAACTGTTGAACAATGTCACCTATTTCTTCTTGTTCTCTGAAGGGATTTTACTGTGTGGTGGATAATGTTGGTTCATTTTGGATGGGAAAGGGCAAAAGCTGGGTATGCGAAACTCTAGATTGTCTAAAAAGTCTTTATGAGAAACAGGAGAAATTTAATTTGGATCCCAGTAATCTCTGTTACTGAGACTAATGCTGTTATCCAAAAAACGAATCAATTTTTCCAATGGATTCAATCTCATCTTCTAGTGTTTGTGGAGAGAAGAGCAAGGAAAGCTTCGCTCGCCTTCTGAAAGCCTCTCAGCAATGGGGTAGGTTTCCTATACATCATCAGAAGTCTTTGCATTTTGCAATGAGCTGTTTTATATTTAAAAGCTTTTGGATTACTTTAGGCAGCGTGGACTATTTTTCACTTAATTGCCACTGCTGTGGAGATCTGTGCCAAGGTATCACTCTCTACTAGCCACACAGAGAATGACCCAATTGTGCCTTTAGTTGCCTCTAAATACAATCTATTGATTTTCTTTCTCCCACAGTAAGCAGGGTGATCTTGGTTATTCCAAAGCAATTAGGTAGAGTCTTTGGTTGGACTCTTCTTCAACCTTGAAGGATTCTATTTACTCTCCATTACAGCCTTAAAGCTTTAGTCCCTTATATGGCCGAGGGTTGCTTTTCTGCACCAATAAGCAAGAGCATTACAATATTAATAACCCTCAGCCACGGGTTTAGCTTCCTCACCTTCTTCCCATGCTTGGATGATTTCCTCCGCATTTGAAGTAATCAATAGTGGCCTGAAATTCATTCGGGCTCTCACACACTCCATGAAGTTTCCAAAATAAGCCAGTGGCAAGCATTTAATTAGCTCATTTTGTTTCTGCCAGGACGGAGATGCAGAACTGGTATACAATATAGCTGTTCCTCCAACTTTGATACCTCTCAGTAAATAGGAATAGCAAACAGAAGACTAATGATTCTGCCTCCGCCAACCTCTCTGTGGCTTTGGATGTGTGTTTTTTGCCAATTTGGACCCCTGTTTTCCTTTGGTAAAAAGAGTAGGGTGCCACTTACCTTGGAGGGAGTTTTCTTCGAGCAGTAGAGCCTATTCTAAGAACCAGTCGCTATGTGGGTGCTAAGGACACCAGATGCACAAGACACAGTCGAATGGGAGAAAAGGAGGCAGGTATACAGACAGGTATTTGCTCCTGCATTGGAAGGGCTTTGCTAGAGATGGGTGGAGTGTGCAGTGGTAGGCGTCTGTAGGGCTGTGACTGAACTGGTCTCGAGGGCAGGGCAGCCCCTAGCACGACATTAGACTGAGGACACTGGCACTGAGCAGGCTTCTGCTTTTCCTGAGGTCTTTGCAGCAAGGAGATTTTTTTTTTTTTTAAACCCCATGCCCAGTCAACAATATTTATTTCCATACTCTGCAGAGCATCTGAAAAAGGAAGTATCTCTTGGGATGTCTATGTTAGGAGCTGCTGGCTCTTTGCTGATAGCTATCAGTGGTTTTGAAGTCACTGTCCTTCCATCAAGTAGAACTGATAATGAATCTCACGCACAGGAAAAGGCTGCAGTGAGTTCCGGTGGAAAGGAAAGCTGATATCAGACAGCCTGAGAAGGCCTCTGGCTATGGACAGGCAGGAAAGCCCGGAAGGGTAATCACAGGCCGAAGGTGAGAAGAGTTTCTGGTTCCTTTCTCTGGTTTTCTGAGATCCTGGGATGACAGCCTCAGCACATTTGCATATCTCCTTCAAGGGAATCTAAGTTAAGGTCTTGGGGTGGGGGGACACCACACAGGCAACAGAGCTCAGCTCCCCACATCTAGTATTACCTCCTCATCTTTCTGATTGGTTTGTTTAGCCTTCACCTTGATTCAGAAAAGAGCAAAGGCAATTTACATAAATGCATACATAATAAAATAAAACTTAAAGGGGGCTGCTCAGCTGTGGTATATATATTCTGACCCTTTATGAGTGTTCATGCCTTTTGAGTTAAGATTGATATGTCTAGAAATTTATCCCAAGGATACAAATTGAAGTCTGCTCAAAGACTTCAATTCCATCTTTGTTTTTCATATTCTTGTAACTTTTTTCTCTGCTTTTTAAAAAAATCATGTAGTATTTTAATTAATAGAAGATTGTAAAATGTGTATGTATTGTTAAGGAATAATAACGAAGCAAACATTTGTGAATTCATAGTCAGGTTAAGATGAAGCACATTAACAGTGTTTTAGAAGTACCTTTTGGGCCTGTTGCAGTGGTTTATACCTGTAATCCCAGCACTTTGGGAGGCTGAGGCAGCAGGATTGCTTGATCCCAGGAGTTCAAGATCAGAGGGTAACACAGAAAGACCTCGTCTCTACAAAAATAAAAAAATATATAGCTGGGAGTGGTGACGTGCACCTGTTCCAGCTAATTGGAAGGCTGAGGCAGAAGGATCACCTGAGCCCAGCAGATCAAAGTTGTGGTAGTTGTGAACAGCGTGCTACTGCACACTCCAGCCTGGGTGACAGAGTGAGACTTTGACTAAAAAAAAAAAAAAAAAAAATCCAGGTGTAGTGGCACATGACTGTAGTCCCAGCTACTCAGGAGCCCAAAACGGAAGGGTTGCCTGAGCCCGGGAGGTTGAGACTGCTGTGAGCAGTAATTGTGTCACTGTACTCTAGCCTGAGTGACAGAGTTGAAATCCTAACTAAAAAAAGGTATCCCTTTGGGCCCTTCTACAATTGCATTCCCCACAACCAAATCCACAACACATGCTACAATACTAAAATCACTTTGTGATAAACATTCTATTGCTTTTCTTTATAATCTTACCACTTATAAGTATAGCTCTAAATAATACATCATTTCATTTTGCCTTTGCCTTTTTTTGAATTTCATGATTGATTTTTTATTCTCAATATTACATTATTGAATTATAAAATATTGATGCAAATAACTAAATTGTGTTCATCTTCTCTGTTCTGGTGAAACATGTTACCATATCACGTCCTTCAACAGTAGGATGCTATCTCTTCTTGGTCCGTTGTTTCTATATATAGATTTTAGAATCAGCTTGTGAGGTTTCACACACACACACACACACACACACACACACACACACACAAAGGTTTGGAGTATGACTGAGATGGCCTCAATTTGGGAAAAATTGACACGTTTCCATGACTGTGTTTTCCAATCCATGAGCATGATATATTTCTATTTTTATGTACATTAAAAAACTCTTTTATTAAGGTTTATACCTTTTCTTATAATATTTGAATATGCCACAATTTATTTATCCAATCTATTATTGATAGATATTTGATGTTGTCTCCAGTTTTTGCTATTACAAGCAATATAGATGTTATTGAACATTTATAATAATATATGTATACGAGGAATTATCCAGGGTTCATACTTAGGAATAATTGCTGGGCTATAGAGCACATGGTCAACTTTACTAGTTGTGAAGAGACAAGTATGATTGTCTGATAAATGCCCCTGAGGGTTCAGGTTGCCCGGCATCAAGAGAGTTGGGGTTAGGAGCTTCTCTTTTCCCACCCAATTTCCCACAAGGTCACAGGACACTAGTGGTGGTGTTGCCAGACAGCTCTCTGAAGAGTGGGCATCTAAATCCAGACTGCTCGACACTTATCAACTCCCTGTCCTCTCTACCCGTTGGTAAGGCCATTCTTATAGGATCCTGCCTCTGAAGTAGTACTCCCTGGTATGCCCAGTAGTTCCCTGGCCTCTCACACTTTTTAGCGTGGAGACTGAGCTAAAAGTGAACCATGCACGCTTTGCTGACCCTCGCTTTCCCCTCCAAAGCCAGTTCTGTGCCTGTGCATCAAGATCTCCTGGTGTTTGACTTTCTCACCTTTCCACACTAGCTGATGTCAAACTATATTCCAAGTGACTGCTCCAATTTAGTTCTCACCGGAAGTGGGCAAGGAGTCCTGTTGTTCTGCATCCTCACCAATGCATGTTATTGACAGTGTTAAATTTAAAGACTTTACATTTTTTTGTACGTTTTGTGACCATGAAATTGTAACTGATTGTAGTTTAACTTGCATTTCTTTGATCGTCAAGGAAATTGAGCATCCGATGGATCTTTCATCCTGGTGTTGATATTTGTGTGTGGTGTAGTTCAATTTTACATTTTTTTCCTATGAATAGTTGTCCCAGCACTATTTACTGAAAAGTTCATTTATTTCTTAACTTTACAGGGCTATCTATGTCAGACATCAAATGCTTGTATGTCTATGAGACCATTTTGGGGATTATTATTTAGTTTCATTGATCTGTTAAAAGTTAAATTTAGGTACGTTAAAATTTTATAGAGTTCATTTATGCAGACAGTGATTTATGAATTGGGCAGCTCCAGATGGCAAAGTGATTCAGTGACTCTGACACAGAATAGGGGAGGTTTTTATAAGGTGAACCCACAAGAAAGAAAAAAAATGTGGTTAAAGTGTAGCAGTAGCCTTATTTAGGCTATTCCAGTGAAAGACCCTAGTTAGCCGTTAGTTGGCAGTTTCTGATAGGCTAAGTTAAAGTTTCATTTTACCCTTTTGGTTTGCTTATGTAGGAACCCAGGGTACTGGAGTCACCCCCAGTCGCCCTAATGACTTCCCAAGTATATACACATTTAAAAAAATTTTTATTTTAAAGATGTGGGGTACAATTCAGGATTAAGTATATAAGTGATCATCATACAGATAAAGTTTGGGCTTCCCTTTGATCCCCACTTTGCCTGGTTTGAGATCAGGTGTCCTTATTGATGTTGTGTGTACCACATCCCATCCCCGCTTTGGCAGTATCCCGCTACTGCCAATCCATTTCTTATAGTATTATGATAAATGTTCAGGGTCTGTTTATGGTATATACACATTTTAAAACTATCTCTTTGTCTATTCCTGAACAAGTACCACACTGTCCTAATGTCCATAGCTTCACAGAAAACCTTAGTATCTGGTGGAACATGTTACCTTGTCATGTCCTTCATCACTAGGATGCTCTCTCTTGTTGGCCTGTTGTTTCTACATAAAGATTTTAGAATCAGCTTGTGAGGTCACACACACACACACACACACACACACACACACACAGGTTGAGAGTATGACTGAGATGGCCTCAATTTGGGAAAAATTGACATCTTTACATGACTGTGTTTTCCAAATCACGAACATGATATATTTATATTTTTACCTAAAAATTTAAAGACTTTTATAAAGGTTTATAAATTTCCTCATAAACTTTTAAAATAGTGCTATTGAGAATGATATCTTTAATCATTTTTTATTCTTATTTGTTTTTGTTGATATGTAGAATGCATTGGTTTTTATATGTTAATTCTTGTTCTTTCTAATAATTTTCTTGTAGAATTTTTATTTTCTATTTACACAGGAGTATTGCTTGAGCCCAAGAGTTCAAGACCAACCAGCCTGGGCAACATAGTGAGACCACTACAAAAAATCAAAAATGTAGCCAGGCATGGTGGCACATGCCTGTAGTCCCAGCTACTGGGGAGGCTGAAGAGGAAGGATCACCCAAGCCCAGGAGGTCGAGGCTGCAGTGAGTCGTGATCGTGCCATTGCACTCCAGCCTGGGTGACATAATGAGACCCCAAACTAAAAAAAAAAAAAAAAAAAAATCAAAAATCTTAAGTCTTAAAAGAATAGTAATAGTAATAATACCTGCCTGAAATCAAAACGTGTCAAGAATAGTATGGAAAGGAACATTACAAGCCAGACTTACTCAGACACATAGATGCAAAAATATTAAAAACTATTAGCAAACTAATTTAAGCAATATATCTTAAAAAATATATATTCAGATTGGATATCTCAAAAATGCAAGGATAATTTAGCATTAGAAAATGTGTTACTAAATAATTCATCATGTTAAAAAATTAAATTAGAAAAATCTATAATCATCTGAATTCTAGAGAAAAAATTATATAGTAAAATACAGCATCCATTCATGATTTAAAAAAAAATCCTAACAAACTTGGATTAGAAGAGAGCTTTCTTAACCCAATAAAGGGTTTTTAGCTGGGCATGAGGGCTCACAATTGTAATCCTGGCACTTTGGAGGCAGAAGTGAGAGGACTGCATGTGCCCAGGGGTTAGAGACCAGCCTGGGCAATTTGGTGAGACCTTGTCTCTACAATAGAAATCAAAAAGGCTGGGCTCGGTGGCTCAGCCTGTAATCCCAGCACTTTGGGAGGCCAAGGTGAGTGGATTGCCTAAGCCCGTGGGTTCGAGACCCACCTGGGCAACTTGGTGAGACCTGGTCTCTACAATAAATCAGAAAAATTAGCTGGGTGTGGTAGCGTGCGCCTGTAGTTCCGACTACTTGGAGGGCTGAGGTGGAAGGATCACCGGGGCCCAGCAGGTCGAGGCTGCAGTGGCCGGGAGCATGCCACTGCACTCTAGTCTGGGCGAAAGAGTGAGACTCCAACTCAAAAAAAAAAAAAAAATCAAAGAATTAGCACAGTGTGGTGTGCATGCCTGTAGTTCCGGCTACTTGGAAGGCTGAGACAGAAGGATCACCTGAGCCCAGCAGGTCAAGGCTGTGGTGACCATGAGCATGCCACTGCACTCCAGTTTGGGCAACAAAGTGAGACTCCAATTCAAAAAAATAAAATAAAATAGAAAATAAAAAATTAAAGGATTTTTAAAGATAAACCAATAGCAAACAACATATTAGTGGCGAAAAAATGTTTAAAACATTTCCTTTAAGATCAGGAAGAAGACAAATATTCCCATTATCACCCTTTCTATTCAAAACTGTACTGTGTACCTAGCCAACAGAGAAAGACAAGACAAAAAGGAAATAAAACTATCATCTTTGATTTTTTTGTAGCCTCCCCAGTAGCTGGGACTACAGCTGTGTCCCACCATGCCTGGTTACATTTTTGATTTTTGGTGGTGGTTTCACTATGTTGCCTAGGCTGGTTGGTCTTGAACTCCTGGGCTCAAGCAGTATTCCTGCCTCTGCCTCCCAAAGTGCTGGGATTACAGATGTGAGCCATCATGCCTGGCCAAGACTTAATTTTTGGGGGGAGTAGTTTTATGTTCACAGCAAAACTGAGAGGATGGTATAGAGATTCCTCATATGTCCCCTTCCCCGCCACACATAGCCTCATCAAAGGCATCAACGTTTCCCATCAGAGTGGAATATTTATAACAATGGAAGAGCCTACACTGACACATCATAACAACTCAAAGTCCATAGTTTACATTAAGGTTCACTTTTGTTGTACAGTCTATGGGTTTGGATATATGTATGACATGTATCTATCATCACAGTATCACAGAGAATTTCACTGCCCTAAAAATCCTCTGAGCTGTGCCCATTCTTCCCCCAGTTCTTAGCCACTAGGATTTTTTCTAAAGTAGGAGAAGGATAATGGGACAAAGGAAAAAAATCTAAATATGAAATAAAAAATAAAAGCTTGGTTGAGGTTGAAATATAAAATTTGTGTCACAAGATCTCTTACATGGCTAGGAATTGCGCTCTGAGCTTTCTAGCAATGAATTTAAGTCAATTTCATGATTCACAAAAAGCAATGGGACAAAATCAAACTAGCTGTTCAGGAGCAGAACAAGTTTTTTTGGACGCATTATAAGGTAGTGGTTTAGAGACTGGTCTCTGGAGCTGGATTACCTGGGTTCCAATTCTATCTCTACAATTTATAACCTATGCAATTTCAGATAAGTTACTTATCTGTCTTTGTTTCAGTCTCTTACCTATAAATCAAAGATAGTTATGATATTGACTCACTAAAGTGTTTCACAGATTTAAAAAATCAATACAAACAAAATACTTTAAAAAGTGATGGGTTCGGCCGGGCTTGGTGTCTCAGCCTGTAATCCTGCGCTTTGGGAGGCCGAGGTGAGTGAATTGCCTGAGCCTGCAGGTTGGAGACCCCTGGGCAACTTGGCAAGACCTCATCTCTACAATAAATAAAAAAAAAAAAAAACTAGCCGGGTGTGGTAGCACGTGCCTGTAGTTCCAGTTACTTGGAAGGCTGAGGTGGAAGGATCGCCAGAGCCCAGGAGGTCGAGGCTGCGGTGGCCGGGAGCGGCCACTGCACTCTAGCCTGGGCGACGGAGTGAGACTCCAACTCAAAAAAAAAAAAAAACTTTTCCCAGTTAAGCTTTTGATACATTTTGAGAACAGGTGAGTCAAGGTAATACCACCTGAGAAGTATCTGGAATACATATTTTTGAAATGAAAGAAGCACAAACAGAAGAACACCTTGCTTCCACATGGGCCAATAAAATACTTGAGGGCATGTCTAAGCATCTCTCCTTGATTAGTTGTGGGTGTGTAGCACTGCACAGTCAAAAGAGTGATCAAGGTAGCGTGCGCCTGTAATTCCGGCTACTTGGAAGGCTGAGGCGGAAGGATCGCCGGAGCCCAGCAGGTTGAGGCTGCGGTGGCCGGAAGCGTGCCACTGCACTCTAGTCTGGGTGACCGAGTGAGGCTCCAACTCAAAAAACAAACAAAAAAACCCAAAAAAGCCAAAAGTCACACAGGATAGTGACCAGTAGAAGCTGAAAATCCCTCAACTCATTCTTTCCCAAGATTTCCTATCCAGCCTAGAAAAGTATGAGTCCAAAGTGACTCCATAACAGATATACTTAGACTTAAAACTTAAAGAAGACTGACTCTTTCTAACTTGCCCAAAATGTTAATGCTAAGGATGATACTAAGTAGACAAGAATATATATATATAGAGAGAGAGAGAGATAGAGAGAGAGAGAGAGAGATAGTTCCATGAGTCACTACTCAGTACCACCAGATTCTATTAATAATGAACTTTATTGAGTCTCCAAAGGAACCCCATCACCTGATAGGAAATTAACCCATTCATTCCTAAATGGTATCAGGCCCAGTCTCACTGTGCTCCCAGCAAATCCTCGGTGTCCATTGTCTTAGTGATAAGCAGCTCGGCCATGGGTGATATAGAATAATTTGATATTTAAACAACATCACAAAAAGACCAAATGGGGAGCAAAAAATGTGAGCTTTTGAGGGAGGCAAGATGAATGTAAAAAGGTGTTAAGACAAATCATGTCCAGCTTCCTAAGGAATGAATGAAGACTGGAAAGAAGAGGTTTCAGCCGTTTTAGTAATGAAACTTAACAGCAGCCCAGAGGTAAGAGGAAAGAGGATCTCACTTACTCTTCCCTCTGGATGATTCAGAAGTGTTACTGTATTCTTCTCAGTTCCTCATGTCAGGAAGCACATGGTTTAGGTTGATATTCTCTAGATGTCTCTTTCCCTTTGTGTAGAAAACTCTTAGTCATTAAGGGACCTTATCAAGTTCAAAGAAAAGCACCTGAAAACTTAAGAGCATGTCACTCAGTGAAGCTGTTTCCCTAGGTGACCTGGCTTTTCCTACATCTAGCAAATCAAGCTCATCTAGTCCAAGGTGGAGTGCCAACCAATTCCTGGAATTGGAGAGCGCTTCAGATTTTCTGGGTCAGGTCCCTGGTACCAGGGTGGGGCTCAGTGGTGAATCATTTATGATACATGGAGTTAAGAATTATCTCAGGAATTATGGTGTCTGGCAGCAGTGGGTTTGGGTGGCTGAGGACTCCTTTGGTCAAGAAAGAACCAAGAGGAAAATCACTTTATGAAACTGGGTGTGAAAGACGGTACAGTAACCCTTAATAAAATCCTATAAAAGGATCTGACAAGAGATACGGGGCAGAAAGGCGCATAGTCACTATAAATTCTGAAGATTGACTGACTTGTCTTTCAGGACCCCATTCATTTTATGATGGTCTTCTCCTTGAAGAAGCCAGTGGATCTGAGACAGCCTGCCTTAGCCATCACCTTGAACACTGAGAAGTATTCCAGAAATTTCATCAGCCTGTGATCTGCATTGAAACGGGCTTCTCTAATTTTCTGTGTAGAACTGTGTCGCCTAATGCAACTGACCAGAAGAGGCCTGGTTGATCGTATTTTTTAAACAGTTGACATAGACCCCATCCTGGCCAGCAATGACTCTCATAGTTGAAGGCAGTGAGCTCTACAATAAGAGGACCCTTCTTTGACCTTGCTGAGGAAGAACAGGGAACAACCTAGAAAGAAATATATTAGCGGATGACTAGAATGTGAAACCCAGAAAAGAATTCTCCATTGTCTTCCTCCCATGGGAGTGAAGTAAAGTGAAGTGGAGATTCCACACTGCCTAGCTTCTCCCTTCCATTTGAGTGCTTGTTGTTCACATACTTCATTCAAACTGTCCTTTACTGAGATTCACCAATTGTTATTTCTTCCACTTGCTTTGTCATTTGCGTCTGTGCTCTCACTCACTCATGCTGTCTTTCTGAACCATTTGAGAATAATTCTCCTGTAAGGAAGAACATTTCACTTCCCTTTATGTGTATGTTTATACCTATGTGGATTCATGGATTTCTCTTTTTGTTCAATGGGCTACAATTCATTACTATCATTTATTAATTTTGATACAATGTCCCAGACTTGGTGACAGAGATATTGTAGACCTTTATCCCCACATACTTTAGTGTGTATTTTCTAAAAAAAAAAAAAAAAAAAAAGTCATTCTTTTACATAATCACAGCACAATAATCAAAATCAGTACATTTAACATTCATATGTTATTGTTATCTAAACAACAGTTCCTCCTCCCCAGGTTCCAAACTGGGATCACACATTGCATTTAGTTGTCATGCCTTTTCAATCTCTCTTAATCTGGAAGGAACACTTAGTTTTTCTTTGTCTTCAATGACGTTGGCATATTTGGGAGAATGCAGCGAGTTATTTTGTAGAAAGTCCTTCAATTTGAGTTAGGCTGATGTTACCTAATGATTAGTCATATGATGTATTTTCAGTGGAAGGACTATCACAGAAGCAACTTTGTATTTGTTTCAGTGCAGCATGTCAGAAGGCACATGGCTGAAACTGTTGTCCTTCAGATTTCTCCACTTAAAGTTACTATTTTCCTCTTTGAAATTAATAGGTGGTTTTGAGGCTATGTACATCTCCTGTTCTCATCAAACTTTTATGCACAAGTTTTAGTGTTTGTTACAGGTTCTTTCCTGCATCAATTATTACTATGATAGGTACAAAATGGTGACTTTTAAACTCTGTCAATTTTTCTACATTTATTAGTTGACATTCTACTGTAAGGAAGAGATTTCCATCTGCTATTTATGTGTTTATTTCTATATGGTTTCATGGGTTGCTTTTTTATTCAATTGGTTATAATTTCTTACTATTATAATTTATCTTGATGGTCAAAATGTCCCAGATTTGGCTAGTGGAAGTCTCTCAAACTCGATCCAAAATTTTTAATATGTCTGAATTAATATTTGAGCTTTCTTTTGCACACAATAAGGTATTTTAGGTTCACCTTGTACCTTCCTTGCCTCAGACCTGGAAGTAGCCATTTTTCTAGCAGTCATGGTCCCTTTTAATGAAGAATGGTATTTAGAAACCAAACTCTGGGCAGCAGATATACTTGTTGCTAGTAGGGTCTTAGTGCTTTGTCAGCAGGCAGAGCTACAGAGCTAGGTGATCAATAGATGCATGTGAGTATATATGTGTATATCTATGTTATATATTTCATACGTTGTTTATATGTTTATGTATATATATGTATGTAAATATATGTGTACACACACACACACACACACATACCATCTGGTTTTAATCCAGCTACATGGGACTTATTCTAGGCTTCCTCTTTTCATATTTGTCACTCCTTTCATGAGAACTGTGTTTTTAATGACATTCTTAAAATTAGGATAATCTGAGGGAGAGTCAGGGGTGGTAGTAGAAAGCTAGAGGGAAAAAGGCCTTTGAAATCTATCGGTGGTTTGGGCTCTTATTGCTATACTTCCTGATGACTAATATAAAATCTAATGAAAATTTTTAAATAAAGGAAGAGTAGAAACTTAGGAAACCGTTAAATTTTTTAAAGACTGTAATATGAGAGAACAAAAAGAGTGAAAGCAGTGAGAAATAGCTCAAAACTTTAAGAAAGGTGAAAGATGAAGCTTTTTAAAACAGAAGATAAAGTAAGGGAGACCTAAAGTAGAAGACAGATTATAAACCAATGAGGTAAAAGTTGAAAAACATAAAAAGCCAAGAAAATGAAAAAGTAAGACAAAATACTCCATGAATTAGAAAATTAAAATATGAAAAGTATTAAAGATTTTAAATAGGAACAATGGGCCATTGGCTTGCTAAGCTATGGTGTGGCCGTGTGCTCTTTGAACTATGGGCCATGTTTCCTGGCTTTGGCCCCCTTCCCTAACTTGGGGATGTGAATCTTCTCTTTCTCTCTCTCTCTCTCCACACACACATCTCTAATTTACTTTCTAAATAAACTTTATTTTCTAATCTAATCTCAGTGCTTACCTCTGAGTGTCGGCCCCCTTTCCAATCTGTGAAAGGTGAATAACAAACTTTACTTCTTTCTACTTTAAAAAAATAAAATAGGAACAATGAAATAAAAAGGTAAAAAATTTAAATGGGAAAAAACCAAAATGAATAAATATACTGAAAATAAAAAGCCGAAAGACCCGAAAGTGACTGAAAATGGAGAAGACAGGAGCTGTGTAGAGGAGGATGAGGAAGGAAGATCTGTGACCAAATCTATGAGGTTCAGCTTTTCTCAATGGAGAATAAATTGCCCTTGAAATTCAAGTGCCCTTTATGAAGCTAGAGCCAGCACTTACTTGCTCTCTCAGTTGGAGCTTATACCACTATAAACCCACTTCAAGGAGTCAGCAGCCAATTGGGATTGAGGGACGGAGGGGTAGACATTCCCACAGTCCACAATTGGCACAAGCCAGGGCAGAACATCCTCTGGGTGTTAGGTGTCCAGTTCACTTTTCCTTCCAGAACCGTGGTTGGGATTGTTTGCCCTGAGTTGACCTGGCATAAAAGTGGATATAATAGTACTTTCTAAGAGTCCAGTGTGGTATAGAAGAAAGAGCAATGGTTTGGAATTTGGGTGGTATGAATTTAGTCCCAGGAATCAAGTCAATGTAAGCTTTAAATAAGCCACTTGCTTTCTCAGGACCTTGTATTTACTGATATTTATATTGATTTATGCTGTAAAAGGAGACTCTTGCAATGCATTCCTATTAATCTTAGACCATGGGCAAGCAAAATATCAAAATTTCCATTGTCCGATTCCTAGGTAAAATTCTCCTATTGCAGATGCATGAAGAGAAGTAAGAATGAGAAGGAACTGAAACGTGCCAAAGAGTAAGATGGGAGAAGAAGGGTGCATGATGCAGTCAATGTTTGACTATACCATTCTAAAACCTGAGGTTGGAAAGAAAGGCTGAGCTACCGAAAGACTTTTTAGTTTTATCAGATGTTTTTTAACAGTGTTGGTAAAACTAGAATTCAGCTGGGAAAACGCAAGACTCCAGCCAACAAGGAAGAATTTAATGAGCCCTGGTAATTACCGCGATCATAAAGTTAAAACAGGATGTGAAGCCAATTCTGGCTGGCAGGTAACCTAAGTCTTAGTCACTGCACTTGTGTGAAGATGCTTCTACCTGGTTCTCGTCTGAGGGTGTCGTAGTAACCATGGGTGTGTGCAGGGTAGGTCTTCGCTTTCCCACATCACACTGGGCATCACATCAACACATCAGGGCTCTCTCCTCTGCACACTAGAAACCTGAGTCCTGGGAATAGGGTTAATAGGCTTGCTGGCCATTCAGCTCTTCAGGGAAGGTCAGGGTGGCAAGTCGGGACAGCAGCAGGGTTCCAGCTCTGTTGCCATTCTCCCATCCCTCCTCCCTTACCCTAAGCTTGCCTCTAGCTGGAATTCCCTACTTTTTTTCACTTGGGTTTGGTGTGGTTGTATTTCTTTGTTCCCTTGCTTTACGCAAGGAAACAGTGGGAGGAGAGGGGAGGACTGGGAAGCAATGCCACTCATTCCTTTCTGTCCTTATTTGTGTTCAGAATTCCCATTTCATCTCTCTGTCCCTACTATCTTCTCTAAGTCCTCAGAGGTCATTTCCCAGTATCAGCCAGAGGCCTTTATAAGATGAGAACTTTTTTTCTCTTTTAGTTTCCTCTGCTTCAAGCTTGCCTCTATTTCCTTGTAAGTCACCCCTTACACTCTCTACTGTTCAGCAAACCTGATTTTCTCTTTGAGATTGGAAAGGAGTAAAGGTAGAATACAGACCATCTAAGAATCTGCCAGACTTCCTACTTAATTTAGAACGAAGATTTTTGGTGAGGATTTCAATGGCAGGTGGACAGTGGGAAATATAGCATATGATCCTTGCTTTCCAGAGTTTACCATCTAACTGGGGAAATAAAAGCCTCTTGTGTGAGAAGTTGAGAACATCAGAGGCAATAACAACATCAGATGACACGATGCAGCTTGTGCTATATGTCTAGTGAATGGCAGGAAGATTACATATGAAACAGTTCAGGAGAGCAGGAGAGAATATTCCATAGGGCCTATCTGAATCCCAATGTGAATGGAATCCAGTTATAGGTCTGTGGCCTGAATGAACACTCCCTTCCATTTGCATGGCATGGTGCAGTTCACAAAACAATATGCCCCATGTACTATGTAAATCATGAGTCTTCCTGCCAAGGAAATGGTGGCTCAGTCAAGTCACATGAAAGCAGTGGGCCCCAGTCTTCTGACCACAGGACCGTAGCTCTTCCCACTTTAGCTGCTCTCCCTTTGAAGAAAGTGGGATGAGTCATGAGCTGGGAGGAGAGTCCAGGAGTCAGACCACCTCAGAAGGGAAGTGAATCTGAAGGATCCTCAAAGTAGAGGTGGGGTTCTCTGCTAAGGAAATAACTGGCCCCAGCCAAACAGAGCAATTTGCCTGCATTGCTCCTGTCTCCTCTAGCCTATGGGGCAGATTTATCCTAAAGACATGTGTTTGGTCTGTACGGTGCTTTAAAATGTGGACATTAGTTGCTTATATATTAAAAATGAAGTGATTTATTTGTCATAAACACACGTACACACAGATTGCTAGCCTCTCTTGAAAATGGGACTCCCTGGCAACACTGAACTCCCAATTCTTAAGGCCACTTTGAGGTGGAACTGCAGTGCACCTGCCTCCTTAGGGTCGTTTCTCTGGGGTCAACAGGTCTTGGCGCCTATAGGCTTTGGAGTTTGCATCCTGTGATGGGGAGCTTGTAGGAAAATGTGATATTTGCTGCACTTTAACATTTACTAGATTTGGGTATTTTTGACACATTTGAGAGACAGCTGTAATGTGGTAGAAAGAGGCAGAAGGCAAGCCCAGTTCTGCTATTTATTGTTTGTGTGACCTTAGCTAAAACAGTCAACCTCTCTCAGCTTGAGTTTCATGATCTTTCAATTGGGCATAATGATACCCATTTCCAGTGAAGTTGTATAAATCATGTGAGTTAATAAAAGTAAAATCACCAGCTACATTGTTTTAACGCTTATTTTTGGAAGTACTCAATCCAAGACGCAAAGAAAGAGTGCTATTTCTACAGAATATTCCTCAAAATGATTTGGGAATCTTTGAGCTCAAATGTCACTAGCCTGGTTTTAGGAAAATGCTGCAATGAATCTCATGTAACTTGGAGACTTGGAGGATGTCATGGACACAGGGTAGGGATGGCAAAAAGGCATTAAAAGAGAGGCTGCCCCCTTCCTGTCCCATTCTCTTAGCCTCTTTCTCTACTTTTCCATTTGAACAGAAACACACACACACAAACACACACACACACACACACACACACACACACCCAATCAGGGAGAGAATCAGAGTCAAAAAGAATTGTAACCGGAACACCTTGAAACCCACCTTAAAGGTAGGAGAGTATTTTAGAAAATCAGAACTTGGTCAATAGAGAAAGACAAGCAAACCATGTACTTCTCCTCCCTGGGAGAGCTTCAAGTGCCTACTGTGAATTGGTTTTAGGATTATGACAATAATGTTGAGGTTCTTTGAAGATGACCACAGCCTGATAAAGCTCCTTAGGAAGTAAATTCATCTGTGAAGCATTTCAGGTCAAAATGTTCTTTGGATACCACTTTTTGGTTTGTCTCTTGTCTTGGCCACCTGAGTGGTTATTATGGTGATGTGTGTGGGCGAGTGGTGAAGTGACCACAATGACAAGTGCGTCCTGACTCTGTCTTCCTGACAGTACAATTCTGTTTCTTCCTCCTTCCCACTTTTTACTCCCATCCCAGCTCTCCAACCCTGTGAAACACTGCACTTAAAAATGCCATTTTGCTTTTTCATCGTGATTCTTTTGTGATAAGAAATTGGAGCAACCATTGGGCACGACGCCATCCAGAGATGTCTGTCATCTTCTGGCTTGAACAGAAAAACCACAGCTGCATGATTGTTGAGCCTTGGTACATATTTACCCTACTTCCCAGACACCTGAGAACTCATGTAACTCAACAGTTATAAAATTGCCATTTGTTTGGGTAAGTTATTTTTCCTACTCATTTAAAGTTTTGCTTTCTGAAAAATATCATGGAGAGAGATAGCTGGAAATGTGAAAGTAATGGCTTTGGGGGCCAGGCAGGTAAGTCTGCATCCTTTCCTGCCTTCCTGGGAAATTGAGAGATGCTAAACAAAAAGTTGCTCTTGGTGTCGTTATTACATGCTTAAAATAGGCTGGGCTCAGCCTCACTTACAAAAATGCTAGTCCTTGGACTGAAGCCAAAAATGTAAATTTCAGTTTAAATAAGTGTGTAATAGGAAAAGCCAAGTTTGGGTAAGCCCTTGAGGTTGCACTGAAGGTTGCGGGAGGCCCCTCTCTGACATGCCTCCTCCCTTTTCACATTAGTGAGCCTTTTTTCTTGGAGATCTGCCTTGACTTGATGAGTAAAGCTCAACACAATGAGTGTCTTACTGTGTGGAAGGGAAGTGGAATCTGCCTAGCCATCCATAGACATGTTAATGAGCTACGATGACACTGGGCTTTGAATTCAGACCTCCTGTAATATTTTGCTTTCCTGATGCTGTTGGAACATATTTTTACATTACTTTATAATAAGGAGACAGTGAAGCACAGATCCTACCAGGCTGTGTTGCTTCAGTGGCAGTGATGCTTTGCATAAGGAGGGACAGAAACATTTTGACCCTCTTGGGGAGATTGTCCTCAGGCCAAAGTAGGATTTGCTTCTTTGTATTTCTCAGTAAAAAGCAAACACTGTGGTGTGGCAGGTTCCAGCCCTGTTAGGATATCAGGGTCTGTTCCTTCCTTATTTCCTGGTTTGGATCTGGACCAGTTGCTCTCCTCACTGGTACAAAGCTTGCCCAGGAAACTGGAGGTGTGGGGGTGGAGGCAGAGGAAGAAGGTGGCAGTACTTTTTACTTTCAGAGTACTATTTCCACACTCTAGCCTCTCCTGGTATCTGAGGAAACGTGACTTATGTCGGGAATCTAATGCCTCCCAGTGACTCCAAGCAATGATCTATCTAGGGTGAATACTACTAGTATTCATTGTCATGACCCGACTCTCCTAAGAAAAAATACTCTTGCAGAAGATATTATTGGGTTATTGGTTTAATTTTTAAGATCTACTACCTCAACTGTTTGAATGAGAAGTTTAAGAAAATGAGAATCTTATTATCAACATGACTCAATACAGAAGGAGAAAATTTTCTTAGGCAAGAGGATTAGAAAAAGGAAAGATCTAAGCAGAATGATAACCTGGGTGTCTATCTCTTGCAGATGTAGTCAACAAACCCCACTGAGGAGTAGTTTTTAGACTTCTGTGTTTGAGGTTTGGCTGGCCATTCTAATTGTATGAAGTTATTTGGGTGGCATTCAAAATCAAGTTCTATCTAGCTGTTAAACCTATCAGAGATTCAGGGAAAGGGCTCCTGAGCTGAGGGAGCAGAGGGCCCAACCCTCCTTGACCTAATCCTGTCCATTGGCTCTTCTTGCTCTGAACTTCCAAGATGCTCTCTATATAGTCCTTGGGGATAAACTCCATGACTTCCTGATCACTTAGGTCAACTTTTACATTTTTCTCTGGACTAGATGTATGGAAGAAAGGGAAGCACAAAGAATAACTTCTGACAGACTGTATATTTGCTGGTAGAGAAGAAGAATGAAGAGTTAGGAGATACAGAATGTGCCCATTGTCTGAGTAATCGCGTAGGGTCTGCTAATGCTTGTAGGTGGGTGTGGGAGTTGAGGAAGAAGAGGGCTGAGGTATTGTTAAGAAAGGCCTGTGTCTCCTCTAGACAAAGCTGGTTAACCACTAATTAAAAATGTCAGCTGCAAAAAGCTAAGAGAAATCTCATTCATTTATTTCTTCATTCAGCAGAAATATACTGGGTACTATTATAAACAAAGCATAGGTAAACAACATATAGAACACCAAGTTCCTGGCTCTTAAAGACTATCTGGTCATCCTAGGTACATGATCTATAGTGCTATTAATATTGTTTCCCACATGTATTCCCCCTTGAGAAATTACATTTTGAATTTAGTCCCAAAAAAAGACTATTTGAGGAAATGGTCTCCATCCTCTTTTTAGATTTGAGAACTGCGTAACTTATCATGTTTCTATTTTTACCTTGTGAATCATGCAAACCACAGAAATCTATGTTATTCAGAAAAGAGGAATTTGTTGAAAGGATGATGTGGAATCTGGTTGTTCCACTGACTCAGTGGCATTGGACAAGTCATTTATCCTTTTCAAATTTCACTTTACCTGCCATTCAAGCAATTTAGAGTAGAGCTCACAAAATAGATGGAATGCTCAAGACCAAGTCTGGAAAGCAGATAGAATCCAAAAGAGCTCTGGATAGTGAGTTTCTTCACAGAAGCTAATTCTTATACTGCTGGGCCAAGTTGAGGAAGATGCCCCACAGCCTCCATGATGTTGGATCACACACCCCAGATTCAAGTCCTGGAGAAAGCCTCTGATTGGCCATGCTTCAGTTTGGGAAGCTAGTCCCTTTGATGTCCATAGTGAGAGGGCAAGTCACTCTCACGATTAATTAAAGATTAGTCTCCAAAAGGAAGATCAGTGGGCTTACAGAAAGGATAGTTGGGTGCTGGATAACAAAAACAGATTTATGGAAATGCAGAGTAAAATTGATGCTTGAAAATAAAAGCAATATCAACTCTTATAAGGAGTGTATTTATTCCTTTTGCCTTTTTTTGGTTCTGACTTTTCTCTTCCTTTCCCTTTTATTACCCTTATTGTACAACATTCCTTGAATGACAGGTAAAGTGAGATATGAAAAGGATAAATGACTTACTTGATGTCCCTGAGCTAGTAAGTGGTACAACTAGGTCCTGAATTTATATCTTATAATTTCAATTTCAGTCATCTTGTCTTATGACAACCTATGAGTTGATGAAATGCAAAGTGGAGAGTAATAAATGTCAAGAAAAGTACAAAAAATGTACTATGGTTGCTCTGAAGAGAAATATTTCTTCAGTTTTGGAGAAGTTTATAGGTCTATGTAATTAACAACAAATATATATATTTTTAAACAACAAATATATATATATATATATATATATATATATATATTTTTTTTTTTTTTTTTTCCCTGAAGGAAGAGTGCATCTACTCTCTCTTGTAAACCAACTACCCCACCAGCAGAGAATATTCTATCATTCAGGAAGGTTGCCATGGTGAATATGGGAAGTAGTTTCTTCAATATTTTTCTCTCTGGTGAGTCCTTCTCAGAATCTCAGCTCTATGTTTAGGCTATTTCTCTCTCCTGACAAGACCTATCTTATCAGCCAAATGCATCAGAACTTAATTTTCTTGCCTTTTAAAAAGTGTTTGTTTTCTGGGGAGAAACTACTTGTTTATCACAGAAAATTTGGATAACAGACTATAATACTTAGAACTCCACTGTTATATATTTGTTATATGTATGTGTGCATATTTCCTTTGTTGCAAATTGAGATTAATATAATACCCTTTTTTACATGACATAATTTTATGAGTTCATGACATATGGAATTTTTGTCACCTGAATTCTTAGTTTAATTCAACACCCATTTATTGTGCAACTGGTTGGGCTTACCACTATGGATCAAAATCCCTCCTTGTCCTCAAGAAACAACCTTTTTCATTTTTAGTCTGTGTAGGGAGGAAGAGAATGAAGAAGCCAGGAATCAAGAAATCAAGAGAGTACCCCAGGCACCCTGACTTCAAACTGACAATTCTCATCCAACATCATCATGGAATTCAAAGCACTTCCTTCCCAATTCTTTGAAGAGTAGGAGCGTGTGACTTCCTTTTTGCATAGAACCATATCTAAAGTAATACTGTTCTGCAGAGATGCAGTTAAATTTTTTTTTTTTTTAAAAACAACTCGTTATTTACAAGGTTCTCTCTAAGAATAGTAAACCGGATCCAACTCCTAAGCCACATGGATGCGTCTCACTTGTCTCCTCTTTCCAGTTCTCCAGCCCCTGGAAGCCACTCCGCACCATCTCACACAGCAGCCCATCGCTCTTTCCTTTCTCTTTCCTTCTTCCTGTTTCCTTTCGTTTATTGTTTGGATTACTTAACCTCTTTTCTAGAAAGTAAGCATCCTTCTTCTTTTAGGAGGAGGGGGAAAGGTAAAATTGTAGAGATTCAGGATTCTCCTAAAATAACAGTGGGCACTTACCTCTTAATCTTTTATAGCCCTTCTCAGTATCCTGCATCTCTGTTCCATGAAGTGACCACCTGGAAGGAACTAGGGAAATTCTTGCTGAATAGAAGTGACCCTGAGAAACCAGGCAGCAAGGCTGACTCTGGCTCAGCGCCCCATTCCATGCAGCTTGGGCTGGGAAGACAGCAACAGTGGTTGTCCTTGAGTTGCCCTTGACATCCACCCCTACCTTCTACCTCAGTAGTGGCCTCCAAAGAAGGACTGGGACCGCATTTCCCTGTCAAAGCATGGTTGCTCTGTCTCTTGTGTAACAGGCCCAGAACTGTGGACTGGCAGGAGATGGGTGGAGGATTAAGGAGAATGTGTTGGTCTCTGGGTTTCGATCTTAGAACTCTCTGCAAGGTTCTGTTTTCCTTGAGAGTTAGAAAAGAGCGAGAAACAAATATGAGGAACAAAATGACTAGAAAGCTGTGGGTCTTGAATATTCATTTGTTCATTCCTAATTTCTTCAATATACATCACAAGAGGGCCAGGATAATACAGACTCTAGTCAAGTGGACCTAAATGTGAAGCCCATTTCTACCACCAATCAGCGAGGCAAATTATTTTACCTCTTTACATACATCCCAGGTCCTTTATGTGTAAATCTGGAAAAATTACAGCAACCTCTTCAGTAGATTGTTATGAGAATTGAGTGAAAATAGAAAAATGCGTGCAGTATTCAGTGCCTGCTACAAGGTCCCGATGGTTGGCTGGTATTATTTTTCTTGAAAAAAGCACTCCAAAAAGACTGTGATGGAAACAAGGGTAAATCAGACACAGATCCTGCCCCAAGGTAGTTTATGATAGACAATCATAATGCAGGAAATGATTGGAGCCAGGAGAGAACAGAATGAAAGGGACATGTGACAAATGGAAAGGCCCAGAAAGAGGATATATGAACAGGGTGGTTCTGCCATGGTGGGGCTCAAAAGTGCAGGCTGAACATAATAGAGCAAACGTGGAGAAGAGAGCAAAAGGATAAATTCAAAGCAAAATAGATGAGCAAGCTTATCACCAGGCTGATGGGAGTGAGCAGGTAAGCAAAGGAAACAGAGGACTGGGATCGAGAAATAAACAATGAACTCGATGATAAAGATACCCCTACCAGGCCAGGCTCGGTGGTTCAGCCTGTAATCCCAGCACTTTGGTAGGCCGAGGCGAGTGGATTGCCTGAGACCCCAGGTTCGAGACCAGCCTGGGCAACTTGGCGAGACCTTATCTCTACAATAAATCAAAAAATAGCTGGGTGTGGTAGCGCGCGCCTGTAGTTCTGGCTACTTGGAATGTTGAGGTGGAAGGATCGCTGGAGCCCAGCAGGTCAAGGTTGCGGAGGCTGGGAGTGTGCCACTGCACTCCAGTCTGGGCAACAGTGTGCCACTGCACTCCAGTCTGGGCAACAGGGTGAGAATCTAACTCAAAAAACAAAACAAAACAAAAAAAAACCATACCCCTACCAGTCCAGACACTAAGAGACAGCCCATCACAGTGGTTGGAATTGGGCTTGGGGTCTAAGATTATAAAAAGAACAACGTATGCAGATGTTCACAGATTTTTCTGATACTTTGATTGTTTTCTTACCACAACACAATCCTGGATTTAGTCTCAGGAAGGATATCTGAGAGCCCCCCTTGCCCCTTGCCACTGCCTTGAAGATTTCACAGTCAAATCCTCGGAGATGGGATAAATGGTTCAGAGAGTGATCAGCACAAGTTGTTGAATTCCCGGGACCCTGATTGGAGCAGATGCCGGCTGTGTGAACTATGTCTAGACATGGAAATTGTGTTCCTAATCTCTCAATCCTGCTTTCTCTACATTCTCTGACAACGCGCCTGTCTCTGTAAACATTCCAACACAGGAGCGGAGCTGAAAACACATGTGCAATCAGCCGCCACAGCAGCTACAAAGGGGGTTATGAAATCCGCTCAAAATAGCCTGCTTGCCCCATAGGCATGCAAAGCAGCCAAACAACCCGGGTGAACGTGTCAGGCAGCAGATTCGCTCAGTGTTTCAAGAGGTTTCCAGTGACCCGCCACACTGAGGGGCAAAGAGCTCAGTGCTGGTCAGAAATACCCAGAGGGGATCTGGCGTGTGGTCAGAGCACCCTGTGCAGCTGTGAGCTGTGATCTGTGAGTCCCTGGTGTTGATTCCAGTTCCCATGAGGCAGTGCACCGCCTCCCAAGAGATGCCAGCCTCCTGCCCTACCTGCCCGTAATCCTCAGCCCTGGTGACACTTATTTGCATTAAAACTTTGAGGTCACCTAAGGTGACCCAAAGCAAGAAGCTAAGAAGTCTGGCTCCTACACTCAGAACCTACTGAAGGCATCAGCTGGCTGGCCCTCTGCAGGGTTGGGATGGCACAGTGAGTGAGCAGGAGGAGAAAGGTGATTTGGCTGGGATACTGGGGACATCAATGGAGGCGGGGCTTGCAGATGTGTGCCCGCTATCTGTAGGGTGAGGGAGTGAGGGACAAGACTCGCTGTGAGCTGGGGGATGCATTGGTTGTCTGTCTACTTTACCTCTAGTCCCTGCTGCTGTGCGACCTGTGACCCAGTTGCCTCAGGCCTCTAGCTTCAGCACCCCTGCCAATTGGGAAGGTACTCTCTCCCCTGTATTTCACCCATAAAGAGGAAAGAGTACAAGTCTGGTGACTACACTTCACGTGTTCTTGGATTTGGCATTGCAGTCAACTCAAAGAAATGATGCTGTTACTGAAGGCGATTGCAGAGCTCCTGGGGAGATTTTTGTCAATACAGTCCTTTGTGACTAAAGAGATGGGCTGGGAAAACCACTCTTTGGTGGGAAGACCACTCTTTGGTGGGAAGACCACTGGGCTAGAAGTCAGCAGACGCAGGCTCTGAGTCAGCTCTGTCAGGTTGCTTTCTGAGTCACTGAAAGTCTCATGACTTTCCCCAGTTGAGGAAGACAAAGGTCTGTAGCCCAGGAAAAGCCCCTGGGCACTTGTAGTGGCTGTGCTAGGGCCACGATGTGTTGAGGGCAGCATGGAAGATGTGGTCAAGGCACAAAGAGGTCAGCTTTCTCTTTCCTGGGAGCCTGAATTGAACCCTCTACTGCCTCCCATCCCCACCCATAGCTGCCCTTCCTTTTTTGGGGCAGCTAGGTTGGCCCTGGCCCTGACACAGTTTCTGTTTTGTCAAACTAACTTTCAGGTTTCTGCTGGGAGGAGAGCACCCATTGGAAGTCACATAATTTATCTTTGGCGTTGGGGTGGAACTGGGGTTGTTTCTCCAAGTACATCATGACTTGGCTTGGACTATCCCTTGCTAAAGTGCTGTGCTTCACACCCTTTTATGGGAAGCATACAATCTTTCACCCCACCCTAGGTGTGGGCTGGGTCAGCATGACCGAGGCAGAACATTTGAGGCAGGTCAACCTATTCAGAGGGTCAGTCAGAGGACCTGGCTGGCTCGTGCATCATAGTTGAGTCCACACTTGTTTCTGAGGGGCCTCTTTGAACTCAGTGAACTTCACTCTTTCTTTTGAAGTCATTTTAGGGCAAAGGAAAATGAAACCCTGGCCCTCCCGTGACTGGAGCCCCTATCTTAAAATCAGGATTGAGAGGGAACAGAATGACTCCTCTGAGTTCTACTCTGGGAGTCAGTTGTTGCCCAGGCAGAGTCCCTGAGCTAGCGCCTGCCATCTACTGCATGTTGATTTCTCCTCTTGGAGAAATGGGGTGAGGAGACCCTAACCTTTGCCCTTCCATCACGTGGGTACTTCAGGAAAACCAGCGGGAGACACAGCCTGCTGTGACTCCTACCAACAAGTTTTGGTAAGAAGAAAGCGTATCTCTTTGTGTGGAGATGTCACTGAAGTGGAGTGCCTGAAACTCATGTTTCCAGAAAGCCTGAAGGTTTTGACCTCTTCAGGTGTTTTCTTCATGTTTCACATCAGGCAACTTGGGCGTGGAGAGCCGCCTCCACCAACTTGGCTGCAAAGTGCTGGCAGCTGCTGAGGCTGAAAATAGTAGGTGTTTCGCGTTTTCCTCGCAGCATGAGCGGGGCCTCACGTACACACACCCTGACATGCAAATGTGGGCCGCAAGGTTGCTCCAGCACCGGGGCTGAGCTCACATGTGGCTGAGAGGTGAAGTTGGAAATAAGCTCCAGCAACCAAGAAGACGGAGGAGCTGAGGGCCTCTGCCATGAGGGGCTGTCACCTTCTCCTGCAAGTTGCAGGGGAAAGGACCCACTTGAGCCTCAGTGGACAAATGTTTTCCCACTGGTGGCATGGGACAAGCTTTAGAAAGAAAATGAAATAAGCAAGTTTATTTTTGTTGCTTTATGCAAAAACCTTTGAAATTCTTCCTTTAGCTCCAAATGCAAATATTTAAAGTGTTTAAATCACTACAAAAAAATAAAAGCTTGAGAGCAATCTGTTAAGTCGACTGGGGATGTTGGCAGGGAAAGCAACAAGATCTTTTCTCTGCTCTTGGTCTCGGGGACACCGCTCTCTTGCTTTTCCTCTGACTTCTTAATTGATGTTTCCCAGGTCCCTGTCCTAGGCCCACCCTGACATTGACCAATAGCTCTGATAACTAGGACAGCATGTCTTTAGAGATTCAAACCATGTATCAGATGTTTCAAACAGTATCTACCGCATCTATCTATCTATCTAATCTATCATCATCTATGTATCTACTTATCTATCATCTATCTATCCATCCATCCCTGTTAGCCTTCCTTAAGGATAGAATATTAATTGTACAATGTAAGAAAATTATTATTGATTGATTTTTAATTTTTCCAATGTGTCCCTCAGTCAGGTGGTTCGGTAGACCAGTCAAAAGTGCTAGGCCTCAGAGAGAGATGGGCTTAGCTTTGAATCTGGGTATGCTCTTTGCAGCTGTAGAATCTTGGGTAATCTGCATGAATTCTCTGGCTTCTGTAAACTGAGATTAACTCCTTTGCAAGGCTTCCATGAGATCTTAAGGGAGACTGTGTATACAAAGCACCCAGTAAATGGTGATTGCACCATTTCCTTGATATTTTTGAGACTCCTAGTAAAAAGCAAACCTCACAGAGGTACAGAGAATGGACTGGCCAGCCATAGCACACATCAGCAGCTCATCATGCCCACCACCATGGTTTGACTTTGGCTCACTAGCAAACAGTCTCCATAGCATGGTGCGTGTTGGAGGGAACTTGGCTGTGGTGCCATTCATTTCTTATGCCAACTTAAGTCTACTCCCAAACAGAATTGAGATTAAAAGTGTAAACTCAGCTACAGTCCAAGATTGGAGAAGTTGCTGAAACAATTTCTTTAATGTTTATACAACGTGTTATAAATAAAATAAAGTTAACAAATGATCCAAAGGACATGGCAAGCTCATTGCCCACTCTGTCTGCAAGGAGTATCAGCCATTTTAAATCTTCCCACAAAAGCACAGAAAGAAGCAGATGGCATCTTGTGGCATAAAAGAGAGAGCTTGCCTTGGAGCTCGGAGATTCAAATTTTAGCTTCAGCAGATGATCTTAAGTAAGTCATTTGCTTTCTCTGTACCTTAGTTTTCTCATCTGTAAAATAAGGATGGCGATGATGACAGTAAGAATAATTCTATATGCCACATTTATCTCACTGTTATAATAATACTTAACCGACATCACATATTTTAAAGCCTTCTGCAAACTGCAAGTATAAGGCATGGTTGTCTCACTTTGCAGGAAGGTCTTGAATCCATTCCAACAGGCTTTGTTGGACTAGTGGTTTCTGGTGTTGGTTTATGTGCTTGAAAAGGTGTAGAAAGGCAACGTTTCTATCAAAGGCTTGGTGGTGGCCAGAGGAAGGAGGCTTCTCAAGGGCAGATGACGTAAGGGTGAGAGAGCCAACTTTCTGTCAGGGGATAGACGGGGGATTCCTTTGGACCTTGATGACTTTAATCCTCTCTGCTTTAGTCCTCCTTCCCCTCAACATGCTCAGGTATCTGTCTCCTGTATGAATATAGCTCCATCCTCTTTGACACCTTTCCCACTTTACTGCACTTCTTGACCTCTTGAACAAAGTACCCGTGACAGACAGTGTTCCCTGACTGTTCTATGCATCGTGTCTTTAGGTTGAGGCAACGGAACTCATTCTAGCAGATGAACTATGAACAGAAGTAACACGTGTGTCTTCCACACTGGGGCAATAAAGAGCCAGTGTCTCACTTCCATCATTCTCTGCCATATGCCCCAGAAGGCATAGCTACAAGGTCAAGGAGAACTGTTTGACTTCCATCAGACTTTCTGTGAACAAGAGGTAAGCCTTTACCATGTTAAGCCACTGAGAGGTGAAGATATATTCTGGGATTGCAGCACAGTTTTGGCCTGTCCTGATTAACATGGGGGGCATGTTCACTGTTTAAACACCCCCACCCCCGCTCCATCCACTTCACCACTTGGCTCCTCAAATCTATGTAATCTTGGGTCCACTCTCACTGTTTGGAAAAACAGCTACCCTCCAAACTTACCAATGACTTCATCCTTATTCACCTATATACTCCTGAGTTGCCTCATGTGCTTGAAATTGTTCTTTCTCTCTTAAACTTGTACCTCATTATTTTAAGTTTTTTTTAAAAAAAGGAATACATTCTCATTTTAAGGAAAGCTCTCCTTACTTTCCTAATTCCCCATCTGCTTTCTGTTCTGGTTGCTTTTTCTCTTACTCCCTCTAAAGGCAGGTGTTTCCCCAAAGACCTGCCTCTGGCCCACTTCTCTTCTCCTTCCCCTCCCCCCACCCCCACTGCTTGATACTCTTCTCCCTGCTCTAGCTATTGGCTGGTTTTCACCAGGCTGCCCTCCTCACCCTCAAGCTCCAGCCGAACATTTCCAGCCTCTCTAGATGTCTGTCTGGGGTTTTAGCCCACTTTTGGAGATGAAACAGTCCAGAGCTGGACTTTCCATCCTTTCTTCTCTTTCTCCTCTTCTTCCCTCTCCTGTGCCCCCTTTCCACTGCCCATGGCACTGTTGTCCAGCTTCACCCAGGTTTGACCCTGGCTTTCCCTTTTGGCTTCTCTGTCTTCTCCTTTTCCATCATTCCCTTATTTAATCTGTTATTAAGTGTAGTGTCTTCTCTTTCATCTGGTTCCTTCTTTGAAATTCCACAGCCATCATAATATTTGCATGTATATCATTGCATTGAGAGGGTACTAGAAAGACACATGTTGTATAGACCGATGGAACAGGATAGAGATTCCAGAAGGGAAAGCCAGGGTCAAACCTGGGTGAAGCTGGACAACAGTGCCATGGGCAGTGGAAAGGGGGCACAGGAGGGGGAAGAAGAGG
>CAUYQG010131797.1:0-18744 GCA_963574415.1 Tarsius wallacei
TCTGTAACTTACATATTTAGGGTGGTCTTAATTTTTCATTATTAAAATATTTTTATAGAGAGTATCCTTCTAAAAGATGTCAAAAATTATTTTTAGATATTTCCCAAGGGAAGATTTTCTGAGGTGAAATTAAAAAAAAAAACTATTCCAGCATATGATGCCCTTCTTACAAATTGCTAAATATCTTTTCAGATCTTTACATAAGTTTATACTTTTTCCAGAATGTTTATTATAAAAGTGTTTTCACATTGTACAATTAGAAATATTGCCAATTTTTGCTTTATTACTATCTTTTAAGATAGTTGACATTTAGATAAAAATATGAGATTTAATTTTAATTCTAATTTGTATTACATTTATTATAAGTGAGGAGGTAATCAGTAAAACCCAATAGTAAGGTAGTAGTAAATGTCAGCAGTTCGAGAAAATAAGTAAAAATATGTTTCAACAAGCAAAAATGTGTTTCAGATACTTTGCTAGATAAGTAAATAGCATTTGCCTTAACATTTATTTTGAAAATATAAAAACTTGAAAGGATTGTATAATAATTTTCTCTCTTTCTATCTCTCTATATGTATATATATATTACATACATGCAATATATTAATATTATATGCTACATATAATATATGTATAATATATGTAATATATAATAATATATGTAACATATAATATTTACTTGTGTGTAAGTATATGTATATATGTAACATACAAGTATGTGTGTGTGTGTGTGCATATATATACACATTATATTTATGAATCTTTGTCACGTTTCTTGGATAAAATTTGAGCACATCATGGCAATTAAGCACTAAATATCTTACCACATATATTCTATGAAAAAAGATATTTTCTATACAATCACATTTTTTATTACACTTTAGAAAATTAACAATAATTCCATAATATCTTCTTACAAATGGCCAAATTTAAATTTCTTTAAAATGCTTTCTATATATTTTTTAGAGTTGGAAGTAAATATTGAGGATCCAGAATCCAACAATTTTCACACAATCGATTGTTTTACAATTACTGCTCTCTGCTAATCTACAGATACTCCAAGAAACCACTCCCCACCTCCATCCCTCTCATACCAAAATCTGAGGATGCTCGAGTTCCCAATATAAAATTATTTAGTATTTGCATATAACTTACACACATCCTCCTGAATACTTTAAATCATCTCTAGATTATTGATAATGCCTAGTAAATGTAAATGCTATATAGTTATTTTATGTGTTTTATATTTTGTTATTGTATTGTTATTTTATTGTTTCTTGCCAAATATTTTCCATTCTCAGCTGAATCTCGGATGCAGAAGCTGAGGAGACAGAAAGTAAACTGTGTACTGTTTTGCCTTTCTTCTCCGGGTATTTTTACTTACTTCACAAATAAGTGTCCGTGCATGCTTATGCTGTCTGTCTTTTACACTCCTTTGATTTCTATTGCCCTTTCAACATTTGTATTTTGGAAACTTTGGGTATTTTGATTTATCCCCTCAATCTTCTCTTTCAGTCAAATTTGTTCTTTCTTTAGCACCTAGTAATTCAGCTTTCATGACACACATGATTGTGTCCTCTTCCTCAAATTTTCCAAATCAACTTTTTTTATAGATGCACCTCATTTGTTCATTTCTATTCTGTTTTTTAAGATTTAGTTTTAGATGTTCTGTAATAGCTTCAGTTGTCTGTTCAATGAAACTTAATTCCTGTTTAATACTTTTTTGTCTGTTTTTTTGGTTGGTATTCGGGAGTGGTGTTTTCAGTTGAAAACTCTGGTTCTTTTGTTCCCCTTTCGGATAGACAGGTAATGATACATATTTGCCTCTACTTTCTTGTGTGTTTTAACAGGCATTTGAGGCTTTGGGGACAAGCAACATTCTATGCACTTATGGGAAGTGGTAAAAATATCAATGGGCCTATTATTTTTTTAGCTCAAATTCATCCTTTTGTGTTGGAACGGCGACGTTCAATCTGTTTACTGAATGACTTCTGTATGTGTGAGTGAGAAATGATAGGATTTGTGATTTTTGTTTTTTGTGCATCCTTCAGTTTCTGTCAGTTGCTTCCTTCTTCCCCTTTCCTGTCAAGCATGCAGAGTAAGTTTCTCCTTTGGTTTAGTCTCTTCGCATCCAAAGCCTTTGGTCTAAGCAAGTGCACTATAGTCTCCTGATTAATGGGAAAGGAGGCTTCAGTGTTTAAAAATGCTTTTAATGTTAAATGGGGCTTATCTTAATTTCCTAGAAGCAAAATGTATTTGTTTTTCTTTTATTGCTATCTACTGCAAACCCGTCCTTTGCAGTTTTAAATGGACCTCTTGCTACCTGTGAACTGTTCTTCCAAAGCCAAAAATAAATTGAAACTCCCTTCAAATCTTAATTGACTCAGATGTTTAATCTGCACAATAAGGCCAATAACCCTGATACACTTCACAGGACTGCGGAAAGAGAAAGCAAATAAAAATCACAAACACACCCACAATTGTAAAGCTCTTATAAATAAAATACAGCCATATAAATGCAAAATAACAATAATAATTGTAATTGCTTTTTGAACACTAGAATTTTAGAATGCAGGTTTTGGTAAATACCTCTCCTCTTTGCGAATTCACAGTCATAATAGAATAGGTAATTGTGTTTTCTCAGGTTTCATGTCAGCAACCAACCAGAAGAATGGGAAACAAGCTTTATATTACAGTACACACATTGTTTGAAGAAAGCCAACAGAAATGAATCCCCGAGTTCTCGTGATTTATTTAAATAATTGTATATTTCTACTGTTGCTTTTGATTTTTTGATTTGTCTTTGTTGTTTCAACTCAAACATCCAAACCATTTTCTTGATGCACAAACTTTCCCAGAACTTAAAATCACTTATCTCCTCTACCCAACCCCACAAATTCATCCAGGCTTCAGACTAGGGGCACCTCATTCTTCCTGGGCTACAAAATGGTTATTATGCTCTTCTGAGCTTTTGTTTGGTCTTCTCTCTCCCAGAATTAATTTTTTCATCATTTCCTCTCTCATGATGTTTCTTAGATACCACCATGAAGTATTTGATAATAATTGTATTAGGAAAACATCATCTTTGCTAATAGATAGATAGCACTTCTCGTCTCTACTACAGCCCTCATCAAATTGCATTTTCCACAATGGTATATCACTTGAATCACTTCTCTCTCCTAACAATTTGACGAGAGTGTATTACCTTATTTTTTCTCATAATATTGCTCAGTTGAGTGGTACAGAGATGTCCAATACATGTTTAATAATTGAGAGTAACCCAAGACTCTTTCTTGGGAAAATAGAGGAGGGAATTTTCATTCTGTTTAAATGTTAGCGGCTTGAGATAAAATTTCCCTCGGGCCTTTAGACAATACCAGAAAGAAAGATCAAAATTCTCATTCATGATTTTCAAAGAAAAATCTCACACACTCATACACAGAGTCAGGTTAGTCTTATTGATGTAGAACATAGGATATTGGTAAATATCTGATAATACTTCACTTGAATTAAATTGAATAACCTCTAGTGTGATTTCACAAAAGATGCTTTGTACATTCTCAAAATTAGACTAAGAAAGTTAAGAAACTATACACAACTACACAAACCCATAGAAATACTAGATAACATTTTTTTAAATGTAATTAGTACCTGAGTTTTAAAGAAAGGAAAGAAATTTTCAGGTTTCAAACATACAAAACGTAAAGATAGCATAGTTACCTTGTAAACTAATATAAAACAAAACTGAGAACAAAGTAGAAATGGTTTTTACCTAATGAATTAGCACACATACAGAGAAAACTGTGCTTAGATATGTGTGAGGTAGAGATCTGAAACTGAAATCCCAACAAAAAAAGCTGAAACCAGAAAGAGTTGCCCTCTTAGGGGTAAAAAACTTAAAAGGAAGACCACTGCTATAGGGGATCCATGAGAAAGCTTTTCCCAGCATCAGGTAAATGAGTAGTAAAATAAATCTCCCTTGAGAACTGGAATCTCCAAGTAGATGGATTCAAACTTTGCACTCTTCCCATTATACAGAAATTCCATGCTGAGATATCAGTCCAAAACTGGGCTCAGACTGGGCACCCAACAGAGGCTTTGCACATCCTTGTTGTAGACACAATTTCATGGCCAAAGGAAGGACACCAAAGAAGAAAACCCATGGGTAAACATGACTTCGTATCCACACACAGAAATTACATACCATATGACCAAGTAATCCACCAGACATAAAAATTGTAAAACATACCAAACATGATGCTGAACACCACAAAACTAAAAAATAATACTTTTAAAGCATATAATGCTATAAAAACCAAACAGTCCTGATGCAAAAAAAATATGAGAATATATAAAACATAATAGAAGGGCAGAGTATCATGAAAAACTAGATCGGTTTTCAAAGAAAGATCTGTAGCCAAAAAGAGGAAAGGAAATATTTAAGGAACACAAACATGACCACTATAGTCTCTCTTTGTGTAGCTGGTCATGAAACCCTGCTCATAATCTCATAGCGACCTGTTCTGTCTCTGACTAGCCCATGTTCTTGTTATCCTCTTCTACATCCTTGGCTCCTCAGAGTTTTTTCCTCATGACTCAATTTTTATGGAATCCAAGGCCTTAGAAGTGGTCTTTTGTTTAGTTTTAGTTTTTGTTTAGCTGAAAAAACATCCAACTGGCCTTTATTAACTAATATGAGAACATGCAAAGGTGTTCACATAAATCCCTCAGAATATGCACATATTTCTTCTTGTACCCACTGTGCAGCATTTGTCTCGTTTCTCCACGATAATCATGATCAATTATCCCAGTCACTTCAGTTGACTCCCACTCATCCTTTTGATTCAGTGGCATGAAAGACTGCAGTCAGTTATGCCTCAGCTTCAAAAATTCAATTTTTGAAACCATTACTGTTTTCTATGGTGGCAGCAGTCTGCCCTCAGCCGTCAGGACCTTTGAGCTCATCAAGTCTATAACTGGGGGGTCACGGAGCCAAAAGTTACGCTGTATATGAAGTAATAGTGAAAGAGAGTGTGCTTATTTACCATCTCATTGGTATTCCAGCTATAGGGAAATGGCATCAGACATTGGGTGCTAGTCTGAAATGTATATTCCATCTTGAAGGAAAGCTCGCTCGTCAGTCTCTCAGAGGGTTGTCTTCCTTTTCAATGATGTATTTTATGGTAAAGAAATACCAGAGAGTTCCATAAGTTTGAGCCAACTTCTCAACCTCTTTATTTATCACATGAATACCTTGATAAGAGATGATCATATGTGAGATTCCATGCTAATTAATGAATGTCTGTGCTGGCAAAAGTCCTGTGTGCTAGAAACAGAAATAACTTCCAAGAATAAGTTTATATTTCCCTAAAGATGAATCAATATGTTCTCCACAAGCAAAAGGGAACAAAATAATCAACTTTCTGTCAAACGACTTGTATGTCTCCCTGGTAGAATGGTACCAATCAAGCACTCAGTGTTAGCTTTTGTTGTTGGAAGTTTTAATACTCAGCAGTGGTGTCTGGGAAGTCAATTCCAGGGCAGGGAATTCCAAGTTGTTAGGCTCATCAAGACCCCATCTCAGATGCTTTGACCACTTTTTCAGCGAATGCGGTTAGCAAGCACCAGAGTGCTGGAAATAAAAAGCCAATAAACATTCACAAGATGGGTCATCGTCACCAACTAATTGAGAACTTCTGTCACAGTGGATGCCCTCTGATGGACATTTGTATTAGACATGCATATCTTTATTAACTAAATCTATTCTAAGTAGTCTGTCCACAGTCTCCTCTCCTTCAGATATTGTCTGCTTTCTGTTTTTTGTTTTGTTTTGTTTTTGTTTTCTGAATCACTAGACAACTATGAATCAGGATAGATTCATTAGTCCAGACCAATAGATTATTAACAACATGTGACCATAGACTTTCCTCTGCATGTTATAGAGCAAAAAAATACTGGATGGTTCAGTCTAACCTGGCTTTTTACTTATATAAAACTAGATAACTTACATAGTGAGACATTCTTTAATGGGTGATATTCTATTTAGATTCTTAGCTCCTTGTGTCACTCTCAGCTTACAAATATTCCTCAAAGGCAACAGTTATATCCATCGAGCCATCAAGGCCTTGGATTTTAGAAACTATACTTGTAAAGAAGCCATAATGGTGGTGCTTCAGGAAACATTGTTTTAGGTCAGTCAAGTATTAGGCAGGACCCCGTAAAAAAACCGAATTATCTTATAGAGGGTGGGCCCCTCGTAGTACAGTGTTCCCTTGCTAGGTAAGTGTTTTAGAAACCCACTGGCATTAGTGTACCAGTGAGCATTGTTGTAACAGACTGCATTTGGTTTCAGTGAATTTTTTTGGAGGTTCTTTCAGTGAATTAGCCCATTTCATGATAGGTGATTTACGAGCATACCTACCCACCCTATGTTGAGTGTTCTGCAGTTTGGGGTCAAAAATGGCATGACTCGGCCAGGCTTGGTGGCTCAGCCTGTAATCCCAACACTTTGGGAGGCTGAGGTGAGTGGATTGCCTGAGCTCACGGGTTTGAGACCCACCTGGGCTACTTGGCAAGACCTCATCTCTACAATAAATCAAAAATTAGCCGGGTGTCGTAGCGCGAGCCTGTAGTTCCATCTACTTTGAAGGCTGAGGCGGAAGGATCGCCAGAGCACAGCAGGTCGAGGCTGTGGTGGCTGGGAGTGGCCACTGCACTCCAGTCTGGGCGACTGAGTGAGACTCCAACTCAAAAAAAAATGGCATGACTTTGTGTCCCACCTTACCTATTACCCTATCTCACCCCAAACGATTTTCTTTGTTGTTTCCCTGGCTGAAAAACGTCCTCAAAGGGAAAAGTTTTGCCAAAATGAAAGAGGAAAAACAAAAATGGTAAAAACACTAAAAGGCATCAAAACTGATGAGATCAAAGACTGTTTTGAGCAGTGGAGAAAAGCATCTCGATAGGTGTATTGCATCAAACGAAGAGTACTTTGAAGGTGACTGAAGTTTAAACATGTAAGAAAAAAATACGCATTTTTTAAAAATAAATAAATTCCGGATATTTTTGAGTCTCCCCTCACGTGTGTCAACATAGACTCCATTACCACCTTATGAAATATTTCCTGGTTGAAGGTATCTCAAGAAGGCAGAATTTGATATTTTAGATAACCAAACATCTTGAGAGACCTCTTTCAGGGACCAAATATGCAACAAAAGACTGCAGTGAGGTCTATGCTAATTACTAGGAAACAATAATGTAGATTAATTAAAATTAATTAGCAGGGAGCAATAACATATATACAAAAGAAGTCATCAGCTGTTTACTAAACGTCAGGAACTATGCATTCACATCCATGACCTGACCGACTTTTTTTAATATTTCCACCCTTTTGAGTCTCAGCAGTATTCCTGCATGTTTCAGCAGTGTTATTCACCTTTCACAGATGAGGAAACTGAGCCTGCATAGTTTAAGGAAGTTTTCCAAGGTCACACGGAGCATATGTGACACCACAGTGATGGCAAAGAAAGTCTATCTCCTTTAAAATTCTACTCATTTTTTTAAAATGATATCTGGCAACTCTTTCTTGATCAAAAATTGTTGATATCGTGTACTCTCGCCCCTACAAAGGTAGACATGTTTGGTGGTAGTCTTATTGCTCTTGTGTTAAGGCAGCATTAAAGTTAATATTTTTTGTATTCACACCATCTGGCAGCAAAGGAGGAAGCCAAGAGGCTTGCTGGTGGCAAAAGAAAACCATTTTACTCTTAAGAATTCTCCAAGCATGAGCATGGCAGATTGTATAAAGGATGAGGCTGCTGCGGCCTTCTTCATTCTGCCTCTCTTATTAGCCGTGATCTTTTTCTAGTTCAAGGCAAAACCCATGTATTTGAACCCTGCCTACTTCCCCACTTTGATTAGCATTGCCCTTGTAAGGATTCCTTACCAGTTAATCACAGGCATGCCTACTGGCCCTTGGCCATGCATTCTTTACTGCTCTGCACAAGGGCAGAGCAGAAAGAGGAAAATTCAATGAGCACCTTCAGGATTTTTATCAATATGAACTCTAGGAGTTAGTAAGACAAGTCTAATGCATGAACCTGATAATTGGTCCAGGCAGAGATTCTACATTTCTTACTTGAGGACATTCGGTTAGGCAGAAAAAGTTCATATTTCAGCAGGACTATAATCAATATATCAACTATATTAGCCTCATGTCAACACACAAGGGTTCATTATTAAGCAGATTCTGAAGGGCTCACTGAATATTGCACTTTAAAATGTGTGTCTGGTGCCTGGGAGCAATTTCCAACCTGTCTTCTGGGAACTAGGACACACTTAAAAGGATTTAGGAGTAGAAATCTTTCACTTCAGAAAATCCATTTCAGTAATTCGCACATTAAGAAAACGGGAAATGTTTCTTTACCAATTTCCCTGGCATTTGATGGGAGATCGTACACTAAAACACAGGTGATTTTACTCTCGTTATTATAGCTATAGAAATATAAGTGTGCTCTTCAACAGTCTTGTAAAAACAGAACTCTCCAACCCATCATGGTCATTGTTTATGACATCCACATTCTGAGAACAAGTTCCTTTTATCTGAATAATCGTAACATTGAACACTCAGCAAGTGTCAGAATCTTGTCAAAAACTTTAAAATGGTCAATGTTATTTAGTTTTTACAACAAAGGAGGTAGTTGGCACTCTCTGTATTTCATAGTCTTAGGATTTTAGAGAGATTAAGGGATATGTTCGAATTCACATAATTTATATGACCCGAAGTCGAAATCTGAGTCCAATATGTTATATTCTAAAATCTATATCCTTCATTTCTAAGTCACACTACCAAGAAGTTAATACTAATAGCTAATATGTCTGTGTAATTTTTTGAGAGAAAAACACTGCCATACATATTATACATGTATATGTATATAAATTTAAAAATTTCAGAAACTTAAAAATGTAAGTTTCAGCAAAAATAATGCAAAAATCAATAGTCAAATCATCAGTGAAGAGACCATTACAAATATTAGAGCTAATGCCAAGAGCTTTTGAGGAACTAGAGATTTGCAGAGGCAAGGAAGGAAGGAAGGAAGAGAGAGAGAAAGAGAAAGAAAGAAAGAAAGAAAGAAAGAAAGAAAGAAAAAGAAAAAGAAAAGAAAGGAAGAGGGAGAAATAAAGGAAAGTTAGATTATAACAGTTTAAAATCTAATCTTGGGGTTTGTCTTACTGAAAATAAATTTGCAAGTTAATGTACAACTTCAAAACATTGAGCTCTAATCAAATAGTAAATAACATAATTAATTCAAATTCATTCTCCTAAAGACATAAATAATCTTTTGTTGATTCGGTTAAAAAACGTTCAACTACCATCTGATATTTTAAGGGCATACCCTGATCAATTAACACCTTATTTCCAAATCTGGCATATTTTTTCTTAAGAATTTTCAAAAGTAATGATAATTGTATGCATTTCTGACGTATTTCGCAAAATTGGAAGATTGCAGAACTTGGATGGAACCTGGGTTAAACTGTTAGGTTAATAAAGTTATCTAAGATTTATTTTTCTTATATCAATGCAATAATATGGTGATAAAACGCTGCAATAAGAGACTTACTCTTTTAATTTAGTATTGAAATATTTAAGAAACTTCTTTAAAAAGCAAATATTCAGCAGTGTGGTACAATAATTACTTATTCTTTTAAATTGTAAAAAATAGTGATCTAGATGTTGGAAACTGTAAATATACTCATTGTAATGCACTAATTAAAATATCTTAGGTGAAATTTGAAAACCAGTGGGAATAATACAGCCTGTTTTATTTATGTTACTTTTCAATATTCTTGTCCCTCATATCAATCATGTGAAATAATTGACACAGATGCAATTGCCCCTCCTGAAATATAAAACAAACCATGTATATAGCTCTGGGATAAGCTTGCCACCAAGACAAATCACCACTAAACTTTTGGGGTCCATTTATCAAGAGAAGTCTTGTCTTCACTAGCAGGCATGAAGATTTAGTAACATTAATAGAGCAGGATCGAATTAGTTTTGCAATGGTAGATTCAAAGAAGGACTCCCATGGCTAAGTTCATAAGGGACCAAGATTTAAACCCAGACTTCCAGTCTCGTCACTCCACATTAGAAATAAAATTGTCTGGGGATTGTAAAAGTTTATTCTTTGGCTCACACTTTTTCTCTCCATGATGAGAAACAGAGTTGAGAAATCACATTGCAATCCAAAGGCAGGGGAGACTTTGGGAAAAAGCTAACAGCATAGATAATTTAAATTATTTGCTTGCCTAATATTTCTACTCACACTGGGGACTTCACCTCTCCTGGAAAACTTTTGGAAAGGCACTTGTCAACCTGGCTATTACCATTTGCTGACTTATTTCTTTTAGTTTGAAATGGTTTTGCTTTTAGCTTAATAGATAACTGTTATATATTCCACTCTTATCCTGACTGGGTACTTTCATTTTTGCACATGTGGAGCTATTAGAGTTTAACTCTTTAAGGCAAATATAGGATGTCTGAAGGGTGTTCTCCATTTATAGCTATGAACTTCCATTTCAGTGATGAAGAAACTGAGGCAAGCAGAGATGAAATGATTCACCAAATGGAGTAGAATCCAGTTCTCCACAAACAGCAACAACAAAAAGTGCCAGCACTGCCGTATAGCAACATGTTGTTGGCAAGTGATAGCAATTTGGCTATAACGAATATAAGGTGAATTGATTTTAGGTCTGTTTTCAACCTGCCCATTAAGCTGGTAGCAATCATGAAGATCATTACTGATAAAAATTGTTAGGATGGTAGAGGGAGCTGAGTTAATAGCACTGGCAATAGCTTATATGTCAAAAGTCAACTGAAATCAGGGCAACGTAATGGTAGTCCACCGGTGATTCTAAGGACGAAGAAGCTACATTTGCTTTTCCGTTCTTCACAAAGAGGATGTGCAGTGTGTTATAAGAGGTTTGACACCAAGTGTAGTGACTCATGCCTGTTATCCCAACATGCTGGGAAACTGAGAAGGGGGAATCACTTGAGCCTAGGGGTTCAAGACCAGCCTGGGCAGCAAAGAGATCACTCAACTCTATGAATTAAAACAAAAACAAAGCAAAAACATTAGCTAGATATGGTGGCTTCTGCTTGTAGTCCCAGCTACTCAGGAGGTCGAGGAAAGAGGATCACTTGAGCCCAGGAGTTCGAGGCTGCAGTAAGCTATGATTATGTCACTACACTTAAAAAAAAAGAAGAGGTTTGCCATTGACAAAGACTGAAAAAGTTTGTGTAATTTAGAAAATCCTCATATTCTGTCCTTTGTGAATTTCTTCAGTCTTCCTTTTTAAAAATACTCCTCTTTACATTGAGAACCACATTCTTTTCTCCAGACTTGTGGTGTTTACACTCTGACATCTGTCTTGACTTTCATCTTCAGTTGGCATGCTTTTCTCTGTCTTGTCCACGTGGAAAACGTTTTCTAATTTTTCAAGATACATAGTTCAAGTAGCACTTCTAGGAATTCCTTCCTAATGGACTTCCAGGAAGATTTGCCATGTTCTTCTGGGCGTCACACTAGCCTTACAGAAGTCTATTATGCTATCACTATATTTCATTGCATCTTTCTTTCTCCCCTCAACATAAATACAATTGCTTAAAACACAGATTAATATTTATATCCCCTCAAATACAAAATCGATCCAACAATAACTTGTTAATAAAATGACAGAAATCTGAAAGAGAGGATTCTATATTCAACTATTCTTCTGTGGGCTTTCTGCATTATCCTCCAGTGAGTTAAACACTCTTAAAGGACAGAATTATTCGGTTGTTTTTTGTCAGCTGTTCTTATATTTCTACACATAAAACAGAACTCTGGGCTCTCAGTAGGCATACAGTCAAATCTTATAACTGACATGATAAAAACAATTGCACAGTGCATTTCTTTCCCTGCCATTCTCAAGAATACTGGCTGCAGAATGTCATTGGCGATCATGCTGATTCACTGGGCGCCTTTGAGAGAAATAAACTGAACCGTAAGCGTTAGTGGTTGTGATTGTGACATGCTATTCTTTAGTATCTTAGACTAGGCCAGTTTTGTTCATGATTTTATCCTTATTACGAAAACAGCACATTTCAAAGTGTAAGAAAAAGAACACACATTTGGGAAATTGTACAAAAAACTGGCCAGCTTAGGGCACAGGTAGACCTATGAATCATTTTATATTTATATATATATAAAGTATACATATATGTGTGTGTGTGTATTAAATAAGTAAATATATATGAAAGTACTTTGTTCAAATCACTATTTGTTTCTTATTTAAGATCCCAGACTAACATCTAGCATCTACAAGGAACTCAAATGTGTTTCTTTCTTTTTTTTTTTTGTGAGTTGGAGTCTCACTCTGCTGCCCAGACTGGAGTGCAGTGGCCGCTCCTGGCCACCGCAGCCTCAACCTGCTGGTCTCTGGTGATCCCTCCGCCTCCGCCTTCCAAGTAGCTGGAACTACAGGTGCGCGCTGCCACACCCGGCTGATTTTGTGATTTATTGTGGAGATGAGAGGTCTCACCAAGTTGCCCAGGCAGGTCTTGAACCCGCGGGCTCAGGCAATCCACTCACTTCAGCCTCTCAAGGCGTGGGATTACAGGCTGAGCCAGGGAGCCCGGCTGACATATAATTTCAAAGATACCTGCAAGGAACCTGTAAAATGAATAATATCAATAATGCAAGCCAAACCAACAATAAAAACTGGCAGAGCTGGCACTTCTAATTCCAGTATGAATTTTTCACTGGAAACATAGAGGTGAAGAAATGAAGCCCTAATCAGATATAACAACGTGCAAAAACAAAATTATTTGTAATCATAAATATATGATATATTTATCTCACATATATATGGGTATCACACGCAATCATATATTTATATATAGAATCAATGCATACATACACTATACACATATATCAAATTTGAAAGATAGTTGAACTAAAAGTAACTGATCACTTTAAATATTAAATTTCAGCTTTATTTTACAGTTTTAAAATTTATCTTGTGCTTATTTTATAAGATTTTTTACATGCAGTACAACAGGACATGAATATATTATATAAATATGGATGTATTGCTGGGTTTCTCTAATGTGGTGTTTTTCTGCTTTGCAGATAAAATGTGCTATTAAAAAATGAAGAGATTTTTTTTTTTCTTTTCTGAAGAATTAGTGACTATTCTTGAAATAGAGAAAGACCTCTGAGACTGACACTAGAGGGGGCTTGGCCCTTAGAGGAAGTCTTATAAAAGACATGGAGGACACCACCAGGGTCCTCATAGTGGAGGCTGATGGACAGAAAGTGATAGCTTGAAGGCAAAGCACCTTCCAGCTGTCTCATTTTCAACCATCAAGCACCTCACCTTGTGGTCCACCTATCTACACTCGTGATTACTTGTCATTTCCTTCCTAAAACTATGCATTCACACATTGTCTTTCCTGTAGGAGAGAAAATAAAAAGAAATTCAAACTTTTAGCATGCTATGTTCATTGTTAAAATGTTAATTTTGGTCCTTTTTATGTTGTTTCTACAACCTAAAAAGTCAGTTTATACTTTCAGCCTGACTACATTTTAATATGTTTTGTCTCTACTAAGTATTTTTCTTTGTCTCCATTTCATTCTCGAACTTTTTATTTATCCTTGAAAACTTTGATTCAATGTTCCTCCATCAACTGTACATGTGTGTGTGTGTATGAGTGTGTGTGTGTGTGTGTGTGTGTGTGTGTGCGTGTGTACATATTTCAAAGACATTTTCCAAGGTATGTCAAGAAGTTAGGGTTGGAGACAAAATGCCGGGACTCAGAGAGGGAGTAGTTGAAATTGAGAATATATAGATTGAGAAGGCCTAAACCCAAAGAGTTTTACTAACATTTAGGAAGAAACAAAAAGGAAAACAAAAACAAAAGCAGGCCGGGATGGTGGCTCAAGATTGTAATCCCAGCACTTTAGGAGACTGAGGCGAAAAATTGCCTGAGCCTGCAGGCTCGAGACCAGCTTGGGCAACATGGTGAACCCTCGCCTCTACAATAAATCAAAAAATTAGCCAGGTGTGGTAGCATGTACCTGTAGTTCTGGCTACTTGGAAGGTTGAGGCAGACGAATCTCTGGAGCCCAGCAGGTCGATGCGGAGGTGGTTTCATGAGTGTGCCACTGCACTCCGGCCTGGGCAAGGGAGTGGGACTCCAACTCCAAACAAACACAGGAAAGCAAAAAAAAAAAAAAAACATTAGGAGATCATGAAAAGTATGTCCCTGAGAGATAGGAGAGAATTGAGCTGAAAGTTTTGGCACAGAAACTTCGCAAGTGGGCTCTTACAAGAGGAAGGATGATGTATCACTGGTAAAGTAGCAGAGAGCTTCAGAAAATAAGTACT
Organism: Tarsius wallacei; assembly: GCA_963574415.1. NCBI lineage: Eukaryota > Metazoa > Chordata > Mammalia > Primates > Tarsiidae > Tarsius > Tarsius wallacei. Next base: position 14,431 of record CAUYQG010131797.1, read on the forward strand.
TAAACTAATTTGAAAATAAGATATATTGGTGACCTAAGGTATTCATCAGTGTTTTCCAGATAAACAGAACCAAAAGCGAATATACACTATAAAAGAGAAGATTTATTATGGAAATCTACTCACAAGGTTATAAAGGCTAAGTCCTTGAAAAGATAGGATGATTCCCACCCACACTGGGGAAAGCAGATTTTCTTTACTCAGTCTACTGAATCCAATGCTAATCTTTTCTAGAAACACCCTTACAGACAAACCCAGAAATAGAATTTTGCTGGCTCTCTAGAAATCCCTTGGCCCAATCAAGTCGACATATTCAGTTAATCATCACACCTTAGAAAAACAGCATTTATACTACAGGACAGGCTGAAAAGAAGGATGAAAAGAATAAGTAGAGAAATTAGAAGGTATTTAATATTTTAATTTTCTCAAAAAGCCTTTCTGATTTTCACACTCACCTGTGAGTATTCTTATAGTTATTCACTTTCATCTTTCTGTCATCTGTCTTGCATATTTTTTGCACTCCAAGTAGTAATTTTTTATTAATACATCTTTACACACAAGCTTCTTCCTCAGTTAGCTGCAAATTACCTGAGGGATTGAACTATGTCATGTTTGATCCTACATTTTAAGCACTATGCACAGTGCCTGCCATATTTTCAGTTCTTAATTTGAGTTTTCTTTCTGGAATAATAAATTGACGAGTATATAACATATATTGCAATACATGGCACATGTTATCAATGGTGTTGGAACTCTGAAAAATCAGATATTTGTAGCTAGGCTTCCTGTTTTATAAATGTTGTTTTTACTAAGGTACGATGGCTAACTGAATATGTCAACCTGACTGAAGGTCCAGAGAGCTAATATCCAGTAAAATACTATTTCTGGGTGTGCCTGTGAGGGTGTTTCTAGAAAAGATTAGCGTTTGAATCAGTAGCTTCTTCTCAGTAGTTGAAATTCATTGAAATTCTGTAGTTTAACTTCATTGATTGCTTGATTAATTGATTGATAAAAGTATCTAAGTATTTAGGTCCCTGGACTTTTGGGAGATATTTACAAGATAACTCATCTTACTTATAGGTAAGATCTATTTTCCCCTCAGGTATGCAACCTTAAAATTTAAGTTCATGAGTGACAAACTCCAGGAAGCTAACTCAATTAGAATGGCCCTTAGATAACCAAGAGTCAGAACCCTCTGACTCTAAATAAATAAATAAATAGATAAATAAATACTTTCTATGCCAAATGATAGTACAATGATAAATGTGTAAAATAGTTGGCTGGAATTTGAGCTGTCTAGACTGTGAGAATAAATATCATCATCTAAAAATCAAAATCATTAAACTACATTAAAGACATTGGTGAGAAAATAAAAAGAATAATTTCTAAAATGCTTCCTAAATAAAACCATTATTCCTCAAAGCACAGCTATTTAAATGAAACTATGAAACCTTGCTTGGTTCAAATATCTCTGTGCACACTATGCATGACAAACCATGAATACATAATAATGTACATAAAAGTCAGTGTTTTCATAAATGAAATCATACAGGATTTCTTATTTTTCTTTCTGTAAAATTAAGAAAAGCAGCCCACAATGCGACATTAATTATGCTTTGTCTTATTTTAATCATTATTATTGTTGGAGTGCAATTGTAGATTAAAACTCTATTCCAGATAGAAGAGAGCTATATTAAATAAAACAGCACAATAGTACTTTTCTAATAAATACAATAGTGAGTATATATTTTCTTTCAACACTGTAATTATTGGGATGAAATATAAAAATAGCTTATTATTGTAAATCTGCATATAAATTGGTTTCAAATGTACTGCTGATTATCTATTGTAATTTACAGAGAAGCTGAAAACCCTGGTTCTTCTATCCTGTGGAGATAGCCATGGGAAACATTAACCAGGCTGCTCTGGATTGCCCATTCACAATCCTTTTTTAAAAGAATGGGTTAGCATTAAATCTTGGGATTTCATTTTTTGGTACTCCAATATAGAATAATAAAATCAGAAGCTCTGACTGAATTATTACCATTAGATATCCAATTAATACAGTGACATGCACAACTCCTAAGTGTACAATTTATACATGTTTATCAATACATGCAGTCAGAGATTAATACAGAGACCATTTCTAGTAGCCCAGACATTCCTTCATTCCTTCTACCAGTTAATATTTACAAAGCCCCCAAATATTCATTCTAACTTCTAACACCACAGGTAAAATTTGTCCATTCTCAAACTTCATATAAATATAAAATCATACATATGCTCTCTTTTGTGTTTGATTTGTTTTGGACAATGATATGTCTATGATATACATCCATTGTCTTGCATGTTACTATAGTGGACTACTTTCATGGTGCTATATAATACTATTTCTGAGTAAACAATGATTTATATTCCTGCTCTACAGCCGATAGACATTTGGGTTGTTTCAAGTTCTATTATTATGAACATTTTTTTCATATGCACCTTGTATACATACATTCAAGGGAATATGTACTCCTTTTTGTACACATGCACTCATGTATCTTGAGAAAAACTGCTGGGTCATAAATAGCTTGCTCTCAGTTTCATTAGATAATGTATATAATGTTCACTAGAAATCTGATTTACATAATCCCTTAAAATCTACAGCACTGATCATTTGAAATCACAATTATATATACTGATATAATGTTATTATTTGGATACATTTAAAATTTATATTCATATATGTAAAGCTCAAAATATATACATTTAAACTGTATCTAAGTGTCCATGTACGCACTTTTAAAACTTCTAAGTGGAAAGGAATTTTCTTAATTTGCAATCATATAGAAAAAACATAGAACCAATCATATTTTGGCAGGGCATTTCATCAGTGACCTGCATGAAAGAAAGCTAAATAATTTTCTTTGAAGCCATCATTTTCGACCTTTTCAAAGACAGCTTTGGCTTTTAATCAGAAATCTGTGTTTCATTTTGAACAAGGAACACATCATCCCAATTCAGCTATTTCCATACAAATGAACTATTTTCCATATTTTCATAAGATTAATAATGAACAGATTGCATTCATACAGGGTGTATGAAAGAGTTCATGCAGAAGACCACTCTATGATCTAACTGGCTAATAAATATGTCCCATGTGTTTGGAAGGTTGAAATGGTCCCTGAGCTTGAGGTATATAGGAGTAAACACTTGGCTGTGATTAATCTCTGTTGAGTCAATCACTCTTGAATTTGTTGCGAGATTGTTTGAAATAAGCACTGTAGGCCAATACCTACCCCTACTGTATATGGAGAAAGTAACTGTTGGGATGAGTCCATTATAAATGGAGATGGGGAATAAATGAAAGATGATAAATCTTCACTGAATTTGCACATACATGAAATTGTGGGAAAGAAATAGTTCTCTCTCTTATCTTCTATAGCATTCACTTTTGGAGAGTTGATCAGGAATTGTTTGACTATTCCAATTTCTGTAAGAGTGTTTCCTACATTTTACTCTAGGATTCTTATAGCTTGAAATTTTACATTTGGGTCTTGGATCCATTTAGAGTTGATCTTTGTGTATGGTGATAAGTAGGGGTCCTGTTTCAGTCTTCTGCATGTGGTTAGTCAGTTTTCCCAGAAAAATAATTTACTGAATAGGTTCTCCTCTCCCCATTGGTAGTTGGTGGAGGCTTTGTCAAAAATGAGTATGTTGAGAAACTGAGGTTTTGATTCCGGAGTCTCTATCCTGTTCCATTGGTCGATATGCCTGTTCTTGTACCAATACCAGACTGTTTTGATTATTGTAGCTTTATAGTAGAGTTTGAAGTCTGGAAGTGTGATGCCTCCCTCTTTGTTTCTTTTGCTAAGGATTGTTTTGGCTTCCATATGAATTTCTGTATTGTCATTTCCATCTGAGAAGAATGATGTTGTAATTTAATGGGTATTGCATTAAATCTGTAGATTGCTTTGGTAGGATGGACACCAAACTGAAAAGCTTCTGCAAAGCAAATAAACCATCAAGAGAGTGGGCCAAAAATATTTGTCAACTGTAAATCTAACAAAAGCCTAAAACCAAGATCTTCAAGAAACTCAAACATGCCAAAAGAAAAAGAACAAACAACCCTATTAAAAAAGGGGCAAAAGATATGAATAGACACTTCACAGAAGAAAACATACAAGCAGCCAAAGATTCATGAAAAAATACTCAGCTTCACTAATCATCAAAGAAATGCAAATTAAAACCACACTGAGATATCACCTAACTCTAGTCAGGATGGCCATCATCAATAACTCAAAAAACAACAGATACTGGAGAGGATGTGGG
>CAUYQG010131803.1:0-17957 GCA_963574415.1 Tarsius wallacei
GCAGTGGCCGCTCCCGGCCACCGCAACCTCGACCTGCGATCCTTCCGCCTCAGCCTTCCAAGTAGCTGGAACTACAGGCGTGCGCTACCACGCCCAGCTAATTTTTGATTTATTGTAGAGATGAGGTCTCGCCAAGCTGCCCAGGTGGGTCTCGAACCCGCGGGCTCAGGCAATCCACTCACCTCAGCCTCCCAAAGCACGAGATTACAGGCTGAGCCACCGAGCCCGGCTGGTTTTACTTATTGTTTTAATAATGAAAATATTTTTCCTTTTTGGATAACAAATGCTTCTCTGTCTTAATTTTGTGAAAACATCGTAAGCACATGTGCTTGTGAGAGTCTCCGAGGTTTTCCTTCTTCCATGAGAAAGGAAGAAAGATGTTATATATAGTAACAGGAGAGTTCATTAATGCGCCTATGCAGCGAAAGAGCTCACCACTTCCTACATATTGGAAGTGCCTTTTCTTCACAGTTTCTGGCATTGCCAGATGTTGGCCACATTATTGGGCAGACCGTAAAGCCAGCTGTGTTTTAGCCACTGCCTTGTATCTTAGCGTCTTTACCTCTCTGCTGATGCTTGAAATAGTCTGCACTTTCCTGTTAGAGTCAGGATAAAAAACAACACTGGAAAAGGTATTGAACTGAATTCTTATTGAGATGTAAGAACCCCAGATAATAAGTTAACTTAGAAGTGTTACTAGCCACAATAAAATCAATGATTTTCCATAAGAAGAGTTATTAGTGAGTCAAAGTTGCCTTCTCCTAGACTATGAGTTTTCAATTGAGGGATGATATTGTCCCTGGGATTATGAAAATTGATTTTTGATGAGTAAGAAAAATCTTAGGCATTATAATGGTTTGTGGCCCTTCAAATATCAACTCTACCTGGAAAATTGTACTTCTCTCATTAGGGACAAATTAAACTAATTAATCGAGCAATTGATTTCTTTTTAACTTTGAAGGGTTTTTCTTCCACCCAAATTTTTATTCTGGTAAAGTACACTTGATGTAAAATCTACCATCTCAACCCTTTTTAAGTGTATATTTTATTAAAATACATTAGATACATTCATAATGTTGTGCAGTCATCACTACCATCCATCTCCATAACTCTTTTAATGGTTGAAAAACTGAAGTCCTCTACCCATTAAATAATAACCTCCCATTTCCCCCTCCTCGTGGCTCCTGGCAACTGCCATTCTATCATGTATCTCTATGGTTTTGACTGTTCTTAGTACCTCATCTAAGAAGAATCATACAGTATTTGTCTTACTGTACCTCATTTTGCTTCGGGTAGTGTTCTCAAGGTTTATCCGTGTTGTAGCATGAGTCAGAATTTCCTTCCTTTTTAAGGCTGCATGATATTCCATTGTATGTATGTACCACATTTTGTTTTTCCATTCATCCATGGATAGGAACTTTGGTTGATCCATGTTTTAGCTATTGTGAATAATGCTGCTGTGAACATAAGATCGGGTATGTAATTAACCAATTAATGATTAACTAAATTAATGGGCTTACATTAATTAATTAAAATTATAGTGGAATGCAATTACATTTTTCTCCTGAGGGAGGGTTAATAATTATAAGAAACATTTGAGAAACACTGCCCTAGAGCATCAGGTAAGCATTATTAGCACCCCTAAGAGACCTTGTTAGAGATACTCCACAATTAATTTTAACTAACACGCAGCCATGTTTTGTCTTGTTCCTGAATTGTGAAAAATTTTTTGTAAACCAAGAGAGACATAGAGTACAAATGGTTTTGTGGGGCATCTGGACAGAGAGAGTCAAAAGGCATCTAGCTTCAGAGAGTTCCCCCAAAGGCAATGAGAACAGAAAAATATCTGCTGTGGGATCCAAGGACCTCAGGATCCATCTGAATGATAACAGACTGGGGTGGACCAGAGCTGGAAGAGAGGGATGCGGTGACATCATCACAGTCATCCCAGCGGCTGCCAGAGCTGACGGATGATGTTGGGTACCAGCCATGCAAGGTGCCCTGACATTCTCACATCCTTCTAGACTAGACTGTACCTGCTTCCATGGGAGATAATCTGGTTCTGAATTGAATCCTATTACATTTACACCAGCCAGCATAAATGGAGACTCAAAATAGAAACTAAGCTCAAGCAAAGGAAAATACAGCATATCATATTTCTGATACAGTCTGGATGTTTGTCCCTTCACATCTCATGTTGAAATATGATCCCCAGCATTGAAGGTAAAACCTAGCGGGAGAGGTTTGGGTCAAGGGGCCAGATCCCTCATGAACAGGTTGGTGCGATTCTGGAGTACTGAGTGAGTTCTTGCGCTATTAGTTCCCATGAGAACAGATCCTTCAAAAACAGCCTGGCATCTACTTCTTGCACTTCCTGCTTTCATTCTCAGCATGTGACACATCTGCTTCCCCTTCACCTTCCAGTATGATTGTAAGCTTTCTGAGACCTCATCGAAAGTAGATGCCATGTACAGTCCTGAGTCAAATAAAACTCTTCTCTTTATAAATTACCCCAGCCTTAAGTGTTCCTTTACAGCAATGCAAAATGAACACAAATATCCTCACGTCTGTGGCATAACATTTTGCCTACTTACATGTTTGTGAGGAAGAGGAAGAGAGAAAAAACCAACAATTCAGTGGGATAAAATGCTGGATTCCCATTTTATTCCTTGAGAATCTGGAACAGCCACTGAGCAGAACCCCAAAAGTCATGCCCTGGGCCTCAGTAAGCTTTTCCTGTGGGAATCTCTGCATGTGTTGGGATATGGGGGTGTAGGAGTTTTAATGGCTTCAATCAAAGGCCAAAAATCCAGGACTGAATTAGACAAGAGGGTGGTCTTTCTTCAGAAAGTTCTGCTGCCAACTCTGTCTTTTTTGCCCACCTGGCTACAACCTCTTTCGATGTGGTAAAATCCTCTCTAAATACCTCTCTAAATATAAGTGCTAAGAATGGTGCTGCTTGAAGCCCAGAGAAAGAGCCCTGACCATGGTGAAGTGAAGCACTCAGAAATAATTCTGGTTAGATTTTTTTTTTATAATTTTTTTTTTTTTTTTTTGAGTTGGAGTCTCACTCTGTCGCCCAGACTGGAGTGCAGTGGCCGCTCCCGGCCACCGCAGCCTTGACCTGCTGAGCTCTGGCGATCCTTCTCCCTCAGCCTTCCAAGTAGCTGGAACTACAGGCGTGCACTACCACACCTGGCTAATTTTTGATTTATTGTAGAGATGAGGTCTCGCCAAGTTGCCCAGGCGGGTCTTGAACCCACCGGTTCAGGCAATCCATTCACCTCGGCCTCCCAAAGTGCTGGGATTACAGGCTGAGCCACCGAGTCTGGCCAATTCTGGTTAGATTTTACTGCCAAATAAAATATTTAGTTCTGTGGGCTAAGTTAACAAACTCTGCATAAAGACCCGCTCAAGTCTCCCATTTAGTGAGAGGTTGAACCAGAACTTCCTTTTTTTTTACCTGAGTTGAGCCAAAATCCTTGAGTTCAAATGATTACACGAAGCTCAGTGCCACAAAATGCCATTAATTTCTGGAACTCCTCAGCTGATCCTTTTCTCCTCTCCAGCCAGAGCTCTGCTGCAATGGGCTGTGTGTTTTCCTCAATTATGGTCAATATATATTCAGGCCCAGGGCCTGTGTCAGCCACAGCTGTTGCCCTCAGCTTCTAGCCCAAAGAAAGTTCCACTGGAGGCTCAGTAGTGTCAAATGGTAATTTTGAGAAAGTTGAAAACCTAACTCTCATAGAAATGTGGAATGAACTCATGTCAGAGATTTATTCAACTCATCAAGGAGGGCACTGGTAAGATGGTAAAGCTGTTTCAAGGAGGATTTGAGGAACTGAGTATTTATAAGCATTTAAAAATATATATTAGAACATGTTAGATTAGAAACAAAACTCATTAATGCCCACATGGCAAATAAAGCCAAAACCTTTGGGGTTATTTTATGTATTATACAGAAATAATTTATATTTCTTCTGGCCAGAAACCTATGTTATGAAACTTCACAGAATCTAATTACTGGACAGCAATGTCAAACACAGGTATCTCCTTCTAGATAATTTATTACTCTCTGGGTGGCCCTATAAAGCCATCCTCATCGAAAGGACCTGATTCTTCCCCTTTGCTTAATCTCCAAGTTTCAGAAAATGTGTCTCCACAGTAGCTCTTTGAAAAACTGGTGACAGTATCTAGAGCTTATCTCAGAGCTATAAATCCTGTTAAATCAGTGATTTGGGGCTAAATATATATGGACCATAATTGCGGAAAACACACAGCCCATTGCAGAAGAGTTCTGGCTGGAGAGGAGAAAAGGATTGGCTGAGGGGTTCCAGAAATTAATGGTATTTTGTGGCACTGAGCTTCATGTAATCATCTGGACTCAAGGATTTTGGCTCAGCTCAGGTAAAAAAGGAAAACAGGGCAAAGAGAACAGGTTGTCTGAGTTCTCGTTCAGCCACTCACCAAATGGGAGACTTGAGCGGGTCACGGAAGATCTCTGTAGGTGGCAGCTTGTCTCCAAAGGTGGCCCTCAATGAACTCTACCCTTGATTTTAACACCATTTTGCGGGTCCCTTCATCATGATGTGGGCTGACTCCACGCCTCAAATTAACCAGTGGGATGTTGAGAAATGATGCTACCTAAGCCTCAGGAAGGCCTGATAGCTTCTGCTTTTGTGGCTTTGGGAGCTAGTAGACATGTGAGAAGTCTGCCTGTCCTGCTAGGGAATAGGTCACATGAGAGGCTCTGGAGGATGAGGGGCCACGTGGGGAGTGAGGCCTCAGGGAGGAACTTTGAGGCACTGGACAAGTGAATGAAGGTGCCATCTTGGATTTTCCAGCCCAGTTGAGGCTCTGAGGACAGCAGACCCATTCATCGTGTGACAGCAGCCAAGAGAGCTCCCCGCTGAGTATAGCTAAGCCCCTCAGCCCTTAGAATTGTAAGAAACATGAAATTATTGGAATCCACTAAATTTTCGGCTGAGATGAATAACTGAGACACCGCTCCCAGCAGTGATTTCTAGGATTCTCTTCCAGACTGACTATTTCTTGATTCTTAGTCTGATGGCCAAGGTTGTACGTGCCTGACTCCTATGAGAACAGCAACTTTGTTCTGTAATGACAGGCTCTCAACGTTCATTTGAGTAAAAAAGTATTTTGTTATACTCGAGAGGAGTGATCGCACTACTCTGTGAAAACGAGTACTTGGAAGACAAAATACAGGATTTTAGCGAGCTTCTTTTCACGCCAAAGGAAAATTGCAGCCCAGCTATAAAGAGACCCAAGTCTGTTAAGTACCCTATTATGTTTTCTTCATGTTTCTTGGTTTGACATTTTAGTTACGCTCAGCGTTTTGTTCAAACATCCTCTCTTCACAAAGACCTCCCCTCATGTTCCTCTCTAAAGTAGCACCTCTGTCACCCCAGATCTTTCACCATGCTCTATTTTGCTCTCTATTTGACATCATAGAGTTCTTTATTTGTGGTTTGTCTTTCCTTAGATCATTATAGATCATTAGCTTCCTGAGGGAGGGCACTTTGTCTATCTATCTCTAGCCCCCAGAACATATTTATCAGTCAAGGAATATTTGTTGAGTGAATGACTCCTATTTCCTCACTTGGAAAAGAAAGACTATTGAGGATTTTGGGGATCCCAGGATTAAAAAAAAAAATCTAATGATATCCCAAAGGAAAGAACCTTGTGCCTCTGTTTGGCGGCACTGACTGAGGCCCTGGGAGGGAAGTCCTGTTTTTTTTTTCCTGCCCAGAACTAATACAACAGAGAAGAAATGCCAGTATGCTATGGAAACATAGAAAAATTTGGGAGCAAACTTCTATCATAGTGAAAGTGCTGAAGCTAACTGCCTTAAAAAAAAAAAAAAAAGACAACAGGCTGGGTGTAGTGGCTCACTCCTATAATGCCAGCACTTTGGGAAGCAGAGGTGAGAGAATTGTCTGAACCCAGGGGTTTGTGACCAGCTAGGTGAGACCTCATCTCTACAATAAATAAAGAAAATTAGCTGGGCATGGTGGGGTGCACCTGTATTTCCAGATATTTGGAAGGCTGAGGCAGAAAAATTGCTTGAGCCCAGTAGTGCAAGGATGTGGTAGCTGAGTGTGCTACTGTACTCTATTGAGCATGGGTGACAAAGTGAGACTCCAACTCAAAAAAAAAGGCCAACAAAAGTCATTTAAAAGAGCTAGGGAAGTCATTGCCAAGCAAAGTCTGACTGTGTGAGAGACTCCCCAGGGTAGAGTCAAGCCTGATGAGAAAACAGGGAATTTTAGGAAGAAAATTAAGCTTAATTGCAATGATAAAAAGTTTCAGCATCTTCTGTTAAAAGAAGCCAAGGATGTCCCATTTCTTTTATTATGAAACTGTGCAAGTCATTGAAGAAGAAGTCTTAGGGAAGAATTCCAAGCAGCCCTTGGTGAGAGGAAGAGAGGGTGATCAAACAGGTCTTTTCCATCTCTGTGTGGATGGCTTTATTGCTGAATAGCTGAGAGCTCAGAGCAAACCTGAAAGAGGAAGAATTACTTGAGGATGAGATTTACTGTCACTACAAAGTATCTGTCTTCTGGGGAAACCTGGTTAATAAACACAGTTTACAAGATTTTAAATAGAAACATACCATATATTTTTTTTAAAAAAGTATCATAATTGTTTTGGAATATTTGAACCTATCCCTACCCTAAAATAAAGCATACCCTCCATAAATCTTGTCTGCAGAGTAATTTCTAAATTCAGAGTAACTAATATTTGAAATTGTATAGTTCAATTGAAATTGAATTCCTTTGAATAATTTTAGTACTTTAGTATTGACTGACATTATAAACACTGAAGGTTTTTAAATTCCCTAAATATGATATCAATAAAGAAACATCCATATCAAATGAGCCTTAGATGTGGTTCTTGTTTTTTCTTAAAATATTTGAAAAACCCAACCTCAAGCTTTTTCTTACCATCCACTGCTTGCTCTGTATGAGTGACTCAGTTTCTGTTTTATGACCCATCTGCAGATCCCACAGTGCTGTGTCCTGTCTCTCATTAGAGTCTTTTCTTGAGATCCGGGAGTGGATTGCACCAGGCCCTGAAATAGGGACTGTGTTTTGTGTCACACGGGCCTGGGAAGTGGGAGGAGAAGGTTATGAAATGCACACAGGCAATAGCTGTGTACGGAACAGGTGTTAGAGAGAGATGCAAACACTAACTCGATTCTGAGTTGAATCTTCTACTCAGCTCTCAGCACTTTTGCTGACAAAAGGTGCCAAACTCTGTAAAATAAATAAGGTAGTTTATTCTGAGCCCAATGTGAGTGACCTTAGGCCCATAACAGCCGTCCCCAGGAGGTCCTGAGAATGTATGCCCCCTGTGGTAGAAGTTAGCTTGTTATATGCATTTTAGGAGAACAGAATTTACATTACTCAATACATGTGAGATTTATTTTGACCAGCTTGGGGGAGGCAGAACGGCTACAAGGGGGGACTTGCAGGCTATAGGTGAATTCAAAGACTTCTTGGTTGGCAATTGGTTAGCAAGAGTTATTTAAGGAAATTTGAAAGCAGTAAAGCAGCTTAAGGAACAATAAGGGAGTCAAGTTTCTTGATTTGTAGATAAAGCATCATAGGTGACAGACTATAGAGAGAATAGTTAAGTGTCATAGAAGGTACCTGGAGTCCCAATATGACAGGTTTACAGAGTCATAAAATACTTTGAATTTTCTTTTTTATCTCTTTTGTGATGCTATGCCAGAGTCAGGTTGGAAAGTAAACTAAAATATATAGTTAATAAAAAGCTGATCTCTCCAGGCTTCTTGGTTAGGAATTTGGCAAGGTAAAGAAAAAAGTTAGAGTTTGGTCCTCACTTTTAACCTGAAAGGGCTTCAGAAATCATTCAATTTCCATTATGACAGTCGATTATCAAAGTGGAAATAATGTCAGACTTTGAAATAAATGTTTTTAAATGGACTAATTTGTGTAAATAAGGAAACTAAGGCTCACAGAAGTTAAGCAACTTGTCTACTGATCAGAAGGAATTAAAAGTAGAATTTGGAGAAGGGTATGAGTAATGCTTGGTTAACACTCAGGAAATTATATTAGGACAGGAAAATCATGGTCAATTTTTACATATCATGGTCTTATATGTGTCTGCATACTTGCCTAACTGCAAAGTATTTTGTACAAACAAACATTTGGGGATTCTCAAATTATTGGGATTTTTTTTTGACTCTGAATCCAGATAATGAACTTCCATGCATACGGAAACTAGCATATGGATGTTTCTTTATAGTTAACCTCATGAAAATGAAATATACACATAGTCTAAAAGATATAACAATAAAAACTGCTCTCTGTCATATTTGATTGCTATCATGCTATTTTCCTTCCTAAAGGAATCGCTTTTCTTCTAGTTATTCTGGCATTTATGTCTATTTTTTCTATCTAATATGCTATTTTACAGAAATGGTAACAGAGGCTAATTCTCCTTAATTCAAGACATTAGTTATGAACTTTTATCATGCTAGTGGAGGAGCCAAAGCCATCAAAAATTCCTGATCAAAGAGGATACCTCACTGTGATGCAAGTGGCCTTGGACATCATGGCGTGGGAAGAGGATGCTTGTGTTAGAAAGATACTTTTAAAGTAGACTATCTCTGAGAATTAATATGTATCCTTAGAAGTAGTGTGTGTGTGTTGGTTTGTTTGACTGACTTAACAGTACCCCTTGGACAATGAGAAGAACAGAGCAGCAAACACAGCTCACACTGGTAGAGAGACTTTGAAGAGAAAGGTGGGGTGAGGGGAACCTCTACTCCCCAGTAATGACTTGATATCTGTCCTGCTGGAGCCCTGAGAACATATGCTAGAAAAAATATTTGCACATTGAGAAAGTACAGCACCTCGAAGACACCATCGAGACTCATCTCCGTGGGTAGGACATGACGTTTCCCAGAATGCTGCTGGAAATTCACATGGGGATGAGAGTCAGAAGGCACTTTTTATAAAAAGGTACAGGACAGCAAAGTTAGGGACTGGAAGCGTCCATGATTTTTTAACCTCTTAGTTGCTGCTTTCCTTTGGACCAATAAAAAAAAACTTAATTCGAATCTAGAAAAATATAGATTTTCTCCCTCTTGTTCTGTAATTACCCTCAAGCCTTGAGTAAAGCCTTTTTTTGTGATGTGTTCGGGACAAAAGGGCCAGACAAGGAGGGCAGGTTTGTCTTGCTCCTCGTCTACTCCTTTGGAGGATCTGTGCCCTGGGAACTGGGACACAGGTGCTCTGGGAACTGACCGGTCATGCTGCTGAAGGAAACATGGGTGAGACAATAAGGACCAATTGTCAAGTGAACAGCTCAGGAGAAGGGCACACGAATTTCCTTCCTCTCCTTTCTTTTACCGTGTTAAAGAAAATGAATGCTGAAAGCAGGAGGCTGACACTTGAGCTACATTGGCTTATTTGAGCAGCAGCTTAATTCTACAATAAATGCCGTCTAGGCTGTGAAAATCAGAACTCATTTATCTTGGAGAAGTCACCAACTGCCTCATTTTTCTGTTTTACTTGTTTGTGCTTTTAGGATACCACAGGAACAACTGACATGAAAACATGCAAACATGAGAGCATGCAGATGTGTGAAAACAAAACCCACCAATTAAAATACATGCTTTTGATAACTCTGGGACAAGGGTGGTGGTGGTAAGAGCACAGTTTTTGAAACTTTTCAAATTGCCCACAAGAGGTAGAACAACTAGACAGCAAAACCAAAACCCCGTGGAGAACATTAACAAGATTAGGAAACAAGATATCCCCAGGTATCTTAAAATACAAACAGGTGGGGAAAAGCACCAACAGCCACAGAGAGCTGTTGGCTTTCACGAAGGAGAATTGAGAGGTGACATTGATGTATGCGGTGGATCTGAGAAAAGGAGAACCCCCATGTGGCTGACAGGTGCCCATTAGGAAGCAAAGTGAGTGAATTTGAGAGCAGTGACTGAAACTGACAGAGTTTTGCCCATTTCCATTGCAGTTATGTGCATGAGACAGCAGTAAGTTCTGAAGGCCAGCTCCCAGGAACTCTCAAAGCCGAAGAGCATGGCTTCCTCCCAGGCCGGGGCCCACACTGCAGAGGGGCTGCTGGACGGGAATGAGGTTAGTAGGAGAGGGGCAAGAAAGATGAAGAAAAGAAGGAGCCCAAACACAAGTGGGGAGGGAATGGGACAAGAACATCTCAGACAGCAAGACACTGTGTGTCTTAACACGGAAACAGCAGAAAAGGAAGCTCTGTCAAGTCGGACAAGCTGCCACACCCGAATCTTCTCAAAAGTTCAGGGAAGCGAAATTCACATCAGAACGATCAGCACAACAATTCTATACGTAATTGTTAAGAGATAAAATCAGTAGGGAATACAACCATATCCTCACAGATAATAAAAACCTGCCAGAAAGACATACCATGTTGTGTTGTTTAACGTCTTTGTTTTAAAGATGAGGAAAGGGAGGTCTGGAGATGGTCACGCTATCATAAAATTAATGGTGACAGAGCTTGGACTTCTGGGCCATAAACAACTTTATGACTTTTAAATCTGCTCCCTTTATGTATCAGATATGGATTTGAATCCACTTAAGAAACCCATCATATCCTGTGATGTGTTAAGTGTGACCCTAAGACTGGGGTATAAGTCTGGCAAAGGAACTTGAAATACAGTTCATGACTTTCATGCTTACTTGACCTGTTAATAATTTTTATGAGAATACATGTTAGAGAAAATCATCTTTCATGAAGAGGACTTATCATTTTTTTAGTGACAATTTAACAGATAGCTATTAGGTATGCATATTGATATTTAATCCTTATTTCTTTAAAGGTAGGTAGATTTGAGAAGTTAAATCTCAAATTTAAGGGACTGAAGGAGATTAGGTCAAGAATGATTGAAGATTATCTGTTCTCAGAATTCTGTGTGAGTTTGAATTTTGTGTGTTGAGGGGTGGGAGAGGGAAGAGAGAGATGAGGAAGAGGGAGAAAAGAGAGGAGGAGTCAATAAGGAGGTTCAGTTTTTCCTCCAAAGAGCTGGAATTAGGCAAGTCTGCTTGTTCATGGATCTTGATCTCTGAGGCTAACTTGTTTGGGTAGCTACAGGGTTAAAAAAGTGTTTCCTCTTGGTTTTGGCTCAGGGAGGGCTTTCAAATTGCTTCCCGGTAGTGCTGACTGGGTGAGGTAACAGGTTTCCCTGCCTGTCACCCCTTACCCAGATGGAGGAGGGAGATACCTGGGCAGGAATTTCTAAGGTGCAGACACACTTCATGTCCAACTGGACCCTCAATGGGGACAGGTGGGTGGCCCTGGATGGACAGCTAGGGCTGAGAATGCTTCCACATGACTGCCTACTCTGTTCCAGAAAATTATTTTCCTTTAGGATCCAAGTTTTGCCATTTCAATTTTCCCTATGCTGAGGTTCCACCCACTCCTTCTCTCTCCTTTATTCGTCTTTGATGTTTTTACAGGCTCTGTGAGAGAAACTGAGTTCTGAGCTCTTCCTGTCTCTCATGTTATTCTTGATCACTGTTTGTGTTTTTCCAGGGGGTGACTCACCTCTATTTAGTTACGGGGAGGAAAGATTTTCTCAGTATACAATTGAAAAAAAAGGGGGTCTAAAATGAGGTAGAAACACAGATTACTATTTGGAAATATTACCTCACCACCTGACCAGCAGACAGCAAGGAAATGATTCTTTGCTCCATCACTTCTTTGTCAGTGGGTACCATCTGCAATTCTTGATGGCCATCTCTCTAAGAGGAGGTGATGGCATCACCTTGATCGAACTGAAAATGCACATAAAAAACAGAGGAGGCAAAAAAATATATATACCAAGAAGGCACATCTGGGAAAATTCTCCATATATGTGCAATATGTGTGCTTTATGTACACAAGGGATCTGAATTTATGATGTTGACAGAACCCACATCTTGACCTCTGAGGCTAACTCGCTTGGGTAACTACAGGGTTTGCAAATCTAAGTCATTCTAAGTTGGTACCCTCTGGCTGTTGGCCAACATAAGGTCTGAAGTCCAGACCTCCCAGGGACTGAGAACAGAAAACTGTTAATGCTTTGGAAGTGTTTCAAATCTTTCAAGCCATTAGGGAACCATTTGGAGTTCTAAGACAGATAATTCACTAAAACAAATTGCAATAGTATGAAATAGCTAATGCAACTCTTCAAGTCAGTTGTTTATTTCTTATTCCCTAGCAGGCTAGGGCCAGCCCAGTTGACATTCATCTCTTCCCACCAATTCTCACATTGCCCTTTGAGTGTCACCTTATGATAACACTTGGATCAATCTGCCTTGTGTTAAAGTTGTTTGGTTCCAAAGCAAAACAAAACCGTGTCATAAGAGTATCATATGGAGACAGACTGAGTCAGAGTAACAGGTGGGTCCAAGTCCCAGGGAGAGTCCAGGGGGCCAAGAACAGGATCCCTGTCTTGGTTGAGGCAGGAAGAACAATAGAGAGAAGGCATATTCAATGGTAACTGCTAACTGAAGTATTTCACCACCTCTTTTTCTAGTAACAGCGGACAGAGTTTTGTATCATGCATACACAGGGCAGCAGACAGCTTGGAGTAACAGCAGTGGAATTTCAGGAAGGCGGGCCATGAGGAAACGGCAGCCTTAGTGTATAAGGGAGGGGCAAAGAGGAGTAACAAATTATTCCAAAAACATAATGGCTGGGGTTGAGTTAAGAAAGAATTTGAGGTTTGAAGACTCGTGTAAATAGAAGACTCTCAAGGAGGCTGGAGATCTAACTTCAGCCAAATCCCAGGGTCTCCCATTTCCCTTCTAGGAAACTATGAAGAGACTTCCCTAGCATAAACGCTTACCCCTGGCACTTTGGGGAGATTTCCCCCAAAGTGTTTTTGGACTGATGTTTGGTGAGCTCCCTACCTTGTCCCTTATTTACATTTAGGGTTGATAATGTCCTCATTGTCATGGGGCGGATCTGAGCACCAGAGGATGCTTAAGTGGCACCCCTAGCCTCTATTCACCAGATGCCAGCAGCACCACCCCATTGGGCTGGACAACAGCTGCTGTCTTCTCCTGGGAGTCCTTGAGATGTTGAGGTTTCTGGGACACTTCATATGGAAGCCACGCTTCTCTGGGCAGGAGGGGAGAAGCTGTTCTTTCTTATTTTAAGCTTTATCATCTGGGGAATAAAGCATGTTGTACTGCTTCTGTATTTTCCTAAAATGTTCAAGGAACACTGCACAGAGTCAAGGAACTTCTCTTTTTGATCTGAAATGAAATTTGAACCCACGGGGGCTGTCCCACAAGACCGCCCGGTGATGAAGGTTGTCTTGTTCCCCTAGCCCCCTCTCCCACTGAGGCTCTTGTATTTGACAATGTTCTTTTTTGCTACTTCCCATCTTGTCCATCTCAAGAAAACAGACCTTGGTTTTCCCAGCTCTCAGGAAGCTGCAGGACCAGAAGAGATGTTTCCTCAGAAAAATCCTTTTTGCGGTTTTTGTTTTCAAAAATTTCAACGCATGGTAGAGCATAAACTGCATCCTCTTGAGAGAAGGGAAAAGAACTTCCGAGATCAGAAGGGCAGTAGAGAGCTGTGGGTTTCAGGGAGGTTCTTTTCCTTGGCAGTGCCCCAGGAAGGTCAGGGAGTCTCAGAAAAGAGGTAAACCTTGTGGTGTGCCTAAGGACTTTTTGGTTCTACACTCCCGAGCTCCTACTTAAACAGGAATTCCCACACCAATGCTCAATTCAAAAGCATACGGTCATCTGTCTCTTCATCTTTGAGGGTTTGAACCCTAAAAATAACCCCTGTGACGCAAGATCATGTGATCCACAGGGACAGAGTGTATATTTCAAAGATGGCCGTGGGGCTCTTGAAACCAACAGAATATGGCAGAAGTGTTGCTGCATGCCCTCCAGAGTTAGGTCAGAGAAGGCTGTGCACCTTCTGCCTGGTCCTCTTGAGACACTCACTCAGTGGGAAGCCACATTTAGGAAATCTAGTCATCCTGAGACCACCACACTGGAAGAGACACATACAGTGGCTCAGGTAGACAGTCCCAGCTGACCTCCCGGCAGACATCTAGCCTCATCTGCCAGCCACATGCTGAGGCATCTTGGACGTCCAGAACCCTTGGATGCCTGAAACCCAACTCAATATCTGACTACAGCCATATGAGAGACTAAAGCAAGAATGGCCCAACCCATCCCTTCCCAAATTCCTGAATTACAAAATCATGAGCAGAAGAAAAGGCTTGTTTCAGGCCACTATGTTTTTGGGAAAATTTGTTACATAGCAATAATAGCTGGAATATCCTGGATTTTCAGGTCTCATCAACAACCCTAGGACTTCTACATGGCCCTGGGGAGGACAGAAACCCCATTAGAATTCAGTGGATTTTCTTACCAGCCCTATAGAATAGAGGTCCTGAGTCAGATTGATAGGATTTTTACTTTTGATGTAATAATGTGACTTCCTGCCCACAGGAACTTGGGAAAAATTCAATCTTGCCATACTTATCTACCCAACTGTCTTTTCCTTTAGAATGAATTCTTCCTCTGAAGCGTCTCAATTCTTTCTGTTCATAGACTCCTGAAAAGTTCCCTTCCAGAGCCTCATCAGAACTAGCAGATGTGCCTGAAATCTGTGGTCAACACTGAGACTTAAGCAAGAACATCAATTGCTCTCTCTACTTGTGGGTTATGGATGAGCCAACTGGCACAGTTAGTCCAGCTTGTGATGCCACCAGATCCTGAATGCCCTTCAGGTCACTGAACCAGGACACAACGTGGACCCTGGCCATCATCGCCTTGTCCACTGCTGCATCCCCAACCTCTGGCATGATGCCTAACACATAGTAACTGCTCAGTAAATATTGGCTGAATGCATAAACTAATATTGAGAAAGAAGGCAGAGAACATAAAATAAGAGATTTAGGTTAAATTGAGGATTTAGGAGTGGGAACAGGAGAGTTAACAAATGGTATATTCTTTTTACTTGCAACTGCCTTAGCACAAAAAAAACCCAACCCTTTTTATCTCTGTGCTTTGAGCCTAGAGAAACGCTGGTCTTCATCTGAAAGGGAGAAATGAATTCAGCCTCTAGGCTTAGTTCTTCAGTTGAGTAATACAGAGGTAAATTCAGATTTCTATTTCTATTTCTCGCTCTATAAGGCTGATTGCTTTCATGGGTCCTTTCAACTGAGGGATCACATTTCCCTTTAGAAAGTTGCTCTAGGTCTCTGTATTTATTACCAAGCTTAATTAAAAAAATAATACCCCAGGCTTCTGAAGCATTCTTGTTCCTACTTGTACAAAGTTTACATAAAATAATAATTTCTCTCTAATTTTTCTACTTAATGAGTCAGTATCACCATCATGCGGCATACAGATCAGGTTTCTTTCAAAGGGCTGATTCTACATCTGAAAACAAAAGCAAATATGTATATGATGGAATATCATCAGCCCAAATGTCTAGAGCTTTCTAGATAACACTGCACAAACTTTTTTTGATTGTGACTTTTGTCACTCTGATATTGTCAAGCATAGGAGTTCGGTTTGAATTCCTACTACTGCTTTGTTATTTTTCACTTGAAAGTAAGTTGAAAGACGGTTTTAAGATAATCTCAACAGGGACCGCCCTCTCTGTGGATAACATTTGCATTATAGTATTTGCATTATTAATATTTTGGGCATATTACATATATCAAGAATGAGGATGATAATGCTTTCCCAAGGGGGTTGTGATATTCGTGTATAGAAGTTTGTTTCCTACTTGTAGACCTAATTCTGAAATTGTACCCCACTTCTTTAAAATAAATGAATAAATAAATAAATAATTAAGTTAATTTCTTGGTGATCTCTTCTTGCTAATGTGCCAGATACATCGTAATTGGCTTTGAGTTCCCTCCATGTTGTCCTCATTGGCCTTATTTTATGCACTTGCAACCAGCATCACATGATTCTGCATTTAATTAAGTACTATTGTGTATTGTTTGTTGTTGTTTTAACTTTGTTAGTCTTTCTGAGATCTCAGAGTGGTTAGAACCGTGACACACAAGGTTAGGCCCCAATAAATACTTGCCAGTTTGTTCTACTTTTTTTAAAATTTCAAATCTGTGGTTTTAAAAATCAAAAGATTTCCTGAATTAGCCAACGAGTGCTTAATTCTCACCTTCTTTGTTTTGTTAAGCCTGGGCCAGAGTGTTCCTTGTTTCATAGCTCTTAGACACTTATTAATGAGAAGACATTTTCCAGTGGAACCGTTGATATGTTTCACAAAACAAACATAACTTTTATTTGGAGGGTGTTTATTAAATGAACATGTTCACATGTTTTGAAGAACGCTGGGGGGTGGGGAGTATTTGAGCTAATTTTCCTTCTTGGTAACAGGACCTTTGATCGCTGAAGGAAGGCCCCGGAGTCATTAGCCTGCCAAGTAGCACTGCATGGCCAGTCTGGAGCACAAGTTAGGAAGGAAATGTATGAACAACGCAGAGAGACCAGATCTGTCCCCAGATGGCGAGACCGCTAAGGACGCCACATGGGGTGAAGTCAAGCACATCCTGGAATACTCAGTTTCAAGACTCGGAACTCCCACTTGCTGGCTGATGGCTGGGGCTGTCTCAGGAGGAATGGCCTTGGGCACTTGGTTGCAGTTGTGCATACTGAAATCAGTGCCTTTTTTCTGTCTCTTCATGTAGCTTTTTTGGGCACCCTAGTGATGGCCACAGAGCAGCAGAGTGGTCACACGCATGGCGTTTGGAATCATACCAACTCAGGCTAGAAATTTTGCTCATTTATTAATTGTGGTTGATCAAATCTTCCTCAGAGGATTGTGGGGATGATTAAGTACAGTCATGTTTATAAAACCTTCCTGGTACTTGGCAAGAAATGGTAGCTCTTGGAATTCTTCTTCTTCTTTTTTTTTTTTTTTGAGTTGGAGTCTCACTCTGTCGCCCAGGATGGAGTGCAGTGGCACACTCACGGCCACCCCAGCATCAACCTGCTGGGCTCCAGTGATCCTTCTGCCTGAGTCTTCCAAGTAGCTAGAACTACAGGCGTGGGCTACCACGTCTGGCTAATTTTTGATTTATTGTAGAGACGAGGTCTCACCAAGTTGCCCAGGCTGGTCTTGAACCCGTGGCCTCAGGCAATCCACTCGTCTCAGCCTCCCAAAGTGCTGGGATGACAGCCTTGGAATTCTTAAGTCTGATAGGAGAACTGCTCCTATGACATGCCTGAGTTTTCTTCTATAGAATCTTCAGAGAGAAAGGATCCTGTGTAGAAACTGTAAAAGCCGCAGCTGGAAGCAGGCAGGGCTGGCATTTGGGGGCCTGGGGAGGGGAGACCTGCTGGGATTGAAGTAAACAAGTTGTTTTTCTGGAGAGTACAGAGATTTTCTCCTTTGCAGCAAGAAGTGGCTCTGTGGGCCTCCCAAAATAAACTGCGGTAGAAAGAAGAGGGTCATCAGACCACGAAACATAATTCAGTGACAGTCTGTTCTGCTTTTCCACATGGGATGGTTCTCTTGTGAAAAGAATCAAAAAGGGCTCAGTTTACAATGATAAATCTGCTTATAGATTATACTTTTATTTTAATTTCTCATTCAGACTTTATTATCCAGATCATGGAAATAAGCATCTGGATTTTATTTTATTTATTTATTTTTTTTGAGTTGGAGTCTCACTCTGTCGCCCAGACTGGAGTGCAGTGGCCGCTCCCGGCCACCGCAGCCTCGACCTGCTGGGCTCCGGCGATCCTTCCGCCTCAGCCTTCCAAGTTGCTGGAACTACAGGTGCGCGCTACCACGCCCAGCTAATTTTTGATTTATTGTAGAGAGGAGGTCTCGCCAAGTTGCCCAGGCGGGTCTCGAACCCGTGGACTCAGGCAATCCACTCACCTCGGCCTCCCAAAGCGTGGGATTACAGGCTGAGCCAC
>CAUYQG010131804.1:0-34390 GCA_963574415.1 Tarsius wallacei
ACGTCGAGAGTGGTTTGAGATGGTGTGCAATGAAAGAACATGTAGACAGAAAAATTGAAAGTTTGAAAGCCATATGAATTAGCACTGGTCTTTATTCAATAACTTGGTGAGACCTCATCTCTACAATAAATCAAAAAATTAACCAGGCGTGGTAGGGCGCGCCTGTAGTTCCAGCTACTTGGAAGGCTGAGGCGGAAGGATCGCCGGAGCCCAGCAGGTCGAGGCTGCGGTGGCCGGGAGTGGCCACTGTACTCCAGTCTGGGCGACAGAGTGAGACTCCAAGTAAAAAAAAAAAAAAAAAAGAAGTCGGGAACTAGCAAAGATCTCTAAGATATGGAAAAAAGCATTAGAGCAATGGGGAAAATTTTGGGCTTTTGAAATGGATAGTCTTGGATTCAAATCCCAGTGCAGTCATTTGCAAAGTGTGTGACCTTGGCAAGTCATGAAACCTTTCTAAGACTGTTTCCTTATGGGGATGATAACAGCACCTACTTCATCTTATAGGGCTTAGTGAGGATTACATGAATAAACACATGGGAAGTACTTGGAATGGTGCCTGGGAGGTGCCTAATGCTAAATAAATAATTGTTGCTATATTTAATTAATCTGTTCTTTGGAAAGATAATTCTGACAGGGGCATGGTAGCAGAAAGACTAGAAGCTGGAATCCAGTTAGGAGGTTGTGAAAATCTAGGAATGGGCAGGGGTGGAGTCTCTAAACAGGCAAGACAGGGTGCACTTGAGGTCCTTTTCAGTGACAGGGTGGGGCTGGCTGGGAGGCGGTGGGGGAGGAAATGAAGAGAAAGAGCAGCACTGAGGGTAATGCTACAGACTTAGTTTTTTCGTCTGGGTCGTTAGCACCTATAGTGAGACCTTGCCTGAGATACAAAGCAGGAGAGACTGTAACATGAGTTAGGTTTGGACATCTTACACCTTAAGCTTCATGGTGACAGCCAGCTGAAGGGATCCAGGAGGGGGAAGGGGCCAACAGAAACACAGGTCTAGAGACCAGTAGAGAGATCTGGGCTGGAAATAGATATTTTGAAATATCTATGGCTTATAAATAGATCAGGGATTGGCAAGCTTTTTCTGTAAAGGGCCAGAGAGTAAATATTTTAGACTTTGGAAGCAGCACAGTCTCTGTCACAATGACTTGACTTTGCCATCTCTGTGCCATTGCAGCCACAGACTTTAGCAGGGAACTTGGCCTAAACAAATGGGTGTGGTTGTGTCTCAATAAAACTTTATTTATAAAAATAGGCTGCTGGCTAGAATAGTCCATGGGTTGCAGATTTCCAGCCCCTGTAATAGATGGAAATGACCCAGGAGAGGATGGACTCAGGTAAGTCAGGGAGTAGGATGAATTGGAGAGGGATGAAGGGGACACCAATGGGGTAGGCTGGCAGAGAAGGCCAATAAGGCCACGGCTGGGTATAGACTATCTTGGTGATAGCCTTTCTTAGTGTCTTCCTGGTAGCACTGTGATTTGCTGGAGAGGATACTGAAACTAAACCTTCATGCCTTATTTTGTTAATCTTAAAGGAAGGCCTGTCAAGAGGTGGTAGAGAAAGTAGGAGTGATGTCAACATGTTTACAAGGGAGCCAGCATACACACGTTACAAAATTTAACCTCATATGTCCTGAGCAAACTTTCTTTCCCTATCCTTCACCTTTTCTTCTCACAGCTCATATTTCTTCTTCCTTCTTCCTCTTCTAAGGTTGCCTCTCTTGCTGTCTCGTTCCTCACTTTGCCATGCCCACCACAAAATCAGGCGAGTGAGATGATAATCATTGAGCCAGCTATTATGAGCAGTATAAACAAATGACAAATCTCTGGGCACAGGAGAGGTAACAAGAGGCTGATCAGTAGTTCTAGTTATCTTTCCTTCATGTTTATTGCAGTCTGGTGCAGTTATTTCTAAGGGTCTGACATTGATCGACAGCTTCTATTAAGGCCTATCCAGGGCAGCTGGATTGAACAGATACATTAAATAAAGCAGTTATTGCTTTTCATTGCCTTTCCGTAAAATATCACTGCTAAATAGCTTCTGCCATCAGATGCAGTTAGGTACATGGTTTTAATTTGAGGGACTGCTTTATAACACCACACAATTGACACTGGCCTTTGTTTCCCCTACAATAATGATTGTGTACATCCTGGAGAATTGATGGGCTGTCCTTTGAGGTGGAGTTGGGAGGGGGCGAGTAGGAGGAGGCCCGGGCTTTGTTGTTCTCCCTCTCTCTCTTTTTATACATGCCAGGTTTGTCACTTGTTTGCAGCACAGGCAGGAACAATGTCAAACGAGGGCCCTTATCTCAGGATGTTGTAATGTAGGGACTGTAAGCCTTCGCCTGGAGACGAGATAAGCGCAACCTTACAAGCATGGAGGAAGACGCGTGGAGGGTAGGCGGGCGCGTGATTGAGACAACAATGGAAAGCTGTCCGGCGCTTATTACAGCTCTTTCTGATGCCACAGAAATATATGCATGCAGAATGGTGCATAACAAGCATGAAAATAAAAGTCTGGAATGTTCATCTAATAATGATGTATTTGGAGCAGGATTATGCTGCCCAATGATAGTCTTGTTTTATCTCTGGGCTAAACGCTGGGGCAGCTGTGTGCTTTGGCACAGTCTGCAGTCCCTCCTTTTGTGTGCTGCATATTAATCCTTTATTGAAGTAATTAAATGTGTGCTTAATGGCAATGAGCTGGCAGAATGAACGTACAATTGAATTAGCAGTTATGATTGGGAGCATGCTACAAGATGAACTAAATGCAATTACTGTAGGCATTTCTTTCTCCAAGTCGAATCTGGCTACATGACATGACTTAATTAGAGGTTGTTAGATACACTTACCCCTTGATCCTCTAGTGTGCTGCCGGGATTGTAGTTAGCGCTCTCACCCACCCCCATATCTGCCCCCTGCTCCACCCACATCCAGATGTTGCTCAGCAAAGACTCTGGATTCCAGCTCTCCTGCTGTGAAGATAAAGTCTGACTTTCCATAGACAAAACAGGAGCCATGAGTAACATCTTTAGTGGGATTCTCCCTTGGTAGAATCTCTCTAGTGGCCACTGGTCCAGCTGTCTATCCAGGTGAGTGATAGCCAGGGCCATGGCAGGACCTAGAATGCACCGTGAACCCATGAGGGTAGGTGCCCCGATATCACCAACAGAGTTCTACCTGGAAAGTGGACTGCACATCCACATTTCAGCCTCTCAGCCGCTGAAGAGACTCTTGGGTGGAGGTCACTTTTTATTTCAGTGGCCTCCTGCAGACGCAACTTGAACAGTCAGACTTTCAAGGGGAATATCAAGGCAAGCACCGAATGCCTGTAACACATTACTCCATGGAGAGCTCTGAATAAGAAGAAGTGACCAATGTGTTGCACCATCTTTACTTAGTGATTTTGTAGCTGCTCTTAAGTATTAGTCACATTAATGGTTCTTAATCCTGGCTGCACAGGAGAAGTCCCTGGAGCACTTTAAAAATACTGATGGCCAAGTCCCACCCTTCGAGATTTAATTGGCTAGGCCTAGAACTTGCTAGTTGATAAAAGCTCCCAGGTGATTCAAAGACTGAAAAGCACTAGCTTAGCTAGAATAACTTAACTTTCAAAAATTTAAAAATCTGGTTTCCCATCTTTTTCTCTTTTTTGCCGTACTTCTTGGCATTCTGCAATATATATATTTTTGGAGGGTTAGGGAACTTAACTCACAGGGACATGAGTAATGGGGCTGTCAGCAGATCATCATGGAGTAATAGTTAGTGGTTACCTTAATCTGATATACAAAGCTATCACTTCTTCTCATGCCTATGTTGATCCTGGGGCCACTTTGGAAATGCCATGCTAGGATTTATAATTTCATCAATGACTGACCTCCCAGATCTGTCCAACAAGCAGGGGCTCTCATTAGTTGTGCCTCTCTGTTTTTCTTAGAGTTATTTACCAAGAGACCAATCAATATTCCAAGAGTAGACAGTTGGGATGTGAAGGCCCCATCAATCCATTCCATTTTCTTTTCTCAAAATGGTGGATGGAAGCAGGAGGGACAACTTACCACAAAATAGAAAGCAACATCCATTGTCACTTTTGAGTACCTAAAATGCACACTTTGATTTTTGTTTGAGCGTCACAATGCAGGATGTCTGGTCATCGGGAGCTCCTGGGTCTATTTTACAGCCTTCATTCTCTTTCCCAGGGCCATAAATGAAACCCTTTCAGCCCTAATGACCACAATGACTTTCCTCGATCATGTTATTGCTACTTTGGCACATTTATTGCTTTCACATGCACTAATGGATGAGTTTGGATATGTTAACAATTTATATATCATTTGATCCTAAAAAAGGAACCCTACCAAACTAACTTAGCCCCCACGATTGAGTAGCTTTTAAGGAGTATAAATGAATTTAATGCTTTAGAAAGAGCTTCTGTAAATTATGAACATGACACCTATTACATTAAGCTGCATTAAGCATTAATACATCTTCATTACTGGCAGGTTGCCCAAACCTCCAAGGTTGAAAAAGCTGCCTGAAAATGTTCAATGTGACAGTCACCTAGGCGGAGATTGATGGTCCTTTTTTGGGGGTGTGAGGATGCCTATTGACTAGGTCCTTCTTCCGCTTCCAGACAAAGAAATGTAAGTGGTGTCGACTCGAGTTCCCCAAAGGCTGAGTTTTAATGGCCAGGCGAGAACTTCTGTATCCTCAGCATGTTGTTCAGTTGCCATTACTGGAGGAGGGCCCAGACAGAGTCAGGAGGCGCCAGGTGTTCCACCCTTTTAAATTAAAAGCTTGTGAGTGAGGCATAATATTTCTTTCTGGGAGAGTTGTATTAATTTCTATTATTATTTTGCAGTCTAAAATTATTAAAAACACTTACCTACATTAATAGCTACCATTTCTTGAATATTTGCTGTGTGCCAGGGCTGCTACACTCTTGGTGTACTTCATGTCATTCAATTTATTTAGTGACTCCGTGATTTAGACATCATAATGTATTGCCCAAGGGTACTGTATTAGCTTCCTGAGGTCACTGTAACCAAATATCATGAACTGGTTGGCTGAAAACAACAGAAATGTATTCTTTCACATCTCTGGAGGCCACAGGTCTGGAGTCAAGTTGTTGGCAAGGTCATGCTCTCTCTGAAAGCTCTAGAGCGTCTGGTCTATGCCTTTCCTTTAGCTCTGGTGTTGCTAAAGGCAGCACCCATCATTCCTTGGCTTGTACATGTCTCACTCCAATCTCTGCCTGTTTTCATGTGGCGTTCTCCCTGTGTGTCTGTCTGTGTTTCTTCTCTTCTTCTGAGAACACCAATCATATTGGTTTGGAGCCTCACTCTACTCCAGAATGACCTCATTTCATCTTGACTAAGTACATTTGCAAAGACTTTTTCCAAATAAGGCCACATTCTGAAGAGGAAAGAGGAGATAAAACATGTGGACACGTGCGCATGCGCGCGTGCACACACACACACACACACACACACACACAGAATAGTGCCTTGAAAAATATTCATTATACTCTAATTTGATCAATTGTGAATGAAAGGGCTTTAAGAGCTTTATTTCAATAAGACACAAAGTTCATTGGTGTTCAAACAGCTAAACAGTAGTGACACATGTAGTATACTGTGACTAGAATAAGTGAGTTATGTTTGGACGTGTGTTAGGGTATTGCCTAATGTGGAAAAGCATCTCAAGTTCTCAATGATTCTAGTGGCTCAGTTCTATTCCAAGTCGTTGAGTGATATCACAGGTCAACATCATTAGTAAACGCAGATCTTAACATGTGCCTTGAAAAGTTCAGGGAAGGACAGTTAGGCTGAATCTGAGTGTGAGGTCCATGAGCCAAGAAATAATTTCTTTTAATGAGGGTAAAAATTCTTAGCTGAAATTGGTTGGGCAGAGGTCAGTGTATTTGACAAACATCTATGTAGCATCTGTTCCATGGATAATAAGAGGACAGGCTCCCAGACTCACAGGAAGAAACAGAGAAAAACTAATAAAAGTGTTCAGGTGCACTGATAGGAGGAAGTGCTGTGGAGTCAGACTGGCTGGTCTCGGCAGCCTGATTGCAAGTCTTGGCTCCACCAGTTCCTGATGACCAGTTTTTAGGTAAGTCACATGATCTTTCTGAGTCTTAATTTTTAAATGTATAAGTAGGACAATAGTATCTACTTCATAGTGCTAATTTGCATATTAAGTGAGAAATCACTTGTGTATTAGTAAGAATTTTTTTGGTCATTAGTGACAAACTCAGTCCAATTAGTTAAAGCATAAAGTGGAATTTGTTGACTTAGATAACTTGAATGCCCACAGGTACATTCGGCATCAGCCACAGAATTCTCTAGATGTTCAGTGATGCTGCCAAGATGTTATCTTCATCCTGTGGCTGACTTTATTGGACTTCATTTGCAGGCAGGCTTTCCTAGCATAGTGGCAAAAAATACCTAATAGCAGCTCTAGACTTTTACCCTAATGGTGGGAAGCAAATGTTGGTCTACCAGCTGTTCCTGCAGATGTCCTGGGTAGGAATATTTATTCACTGACCAGACCTGGAAAATGTTGTCACCCTTCACCAGGGCTGGGAAGGGAGGAGGGACCGACCATTGAGATTGAGGGAGCAGTGACTGATGCTGGTGTCTACCATGTAGACATGCAGACCTCAAGACTCTTATTATGGCCTCTGGGAATGGTATTAATTCTCTACCATTATCTATTACTGTTTTTCAAGCCAGACTTACTGGATGCTCATCTTGCCCTTAAGTGAGGATTCCAGATATGAAGGCAGTTGTGAGTAAAATGTGCTGAATAACTGAATTTGAAATAAAGAAATAAAAATAACATTAAAAAAGCTTGATGTGTCTCTTTTGTTAGAGTCCAAAGAGGCAAAATTTCTATCCATATATCAATTATTTTTTCTGTTCATAAAATATAGAGAAGAAAAAAGAATTTTTGAATTATGTTTGAGTATAGTCATGCTTTTCTTAAACAAATGGGATTTTTTGTATTACAGAAAGAATAATAATATCTAATAGTTATATAGTGCTATGTGCTAGGCACTGTTCGAATTAGTTTATTTATATTAGTTCATTTAACTGTATGAGGTTGGTTTCTATTAGTATTGCCGTTTTACAGAGTGAGACATTTGAGTCCAGAGAAGTTAAGAAATGTGTCCAATTCAGTGGCAGGAAACTGCCAGGGGTGGGGGGTGGGGCACATAACATCAGTAGGGGTGCCTGGTCCTAATCCAGGCAAAGTGAGGTCCAATGGGAGACCCAAAACTTCACCTGTACCTAAACCACTTATGTATGTAATCCTGACTTGCACCCCACAACTTTAAAATTTAAAAAAGGGAAAAAAGTTAAAGGATAAAGCTAAAAAAAATTTGCCCAATATCATGCAACTGGTAAGTACAACACTAGGGTTCAAGTTCAGACTGTCTAGCATGGGAGATCATGCTCTTCTTTGCCGTATACTATATGCTCATTTCAGGAAGTGTGAAATACATGTAACATCAAGAAAGAAATCCCTGATTATTCTACTGATGAAATATAATTGCTAACAATTTAGCACACTGCTATCTACTCTTTTGAAACATTCCTGGATTATATATTTTGCATTGTTGAAATTAAACTGTGTGATATTTAATACTTTTATATTGCCTTTAATTTCCATTATATTTCATAAAGATTTTTCCTCATCATACAGTTATCTTAAGTAGTGTTTTTAATGTCTGTTGAATATTTTAACATGTAGGCATGCAGAAGTGTATATACTATTTTTGGTAGATATCAGATTATTTTTAATTTTTTACCCTAAAGCAGCTCTGTTTGAATTTTCCTCTTATACTTTAGTATTAGTTGACTTGTTTTAACAAGCAGGAATTAGTTTTATGAATATGATTATGAATGGAAATATATGCTGTAAAAGCAAAAATAAAGCTTCTGCAATGAATTCACAAATTTTGAAATCAGACAGATGTGGTTTGAATCTGACTCTGGCAACTCAACCAAATGTATGATATTGTATAAGTTATTTAAACTTTTTAAGCCTCAGTTTTCTGATCTATGAAATATCAAGTAACATAATATGTGAGATTTCTAGAGCTTTGTAAGAGTCAAATTATTATAATTCTGCTCATAGTTTTTCATTGATTACATTTATGTATCAACATTAATTTTTTAGAAAGTTCAGAAATTATGACAAAGAAAACAACATCTTCTGTAGTATTGCCACTTAATAGTTAATTGATATAAATATTTTCTTATATTTCCTCCCAGTTTTTTTCTATACATCTAGCTATGTTTAAAATGTGTGAATACATGTTTTTATATGTATATATAGTATAGTAAATAATATAAATTAAAAGATATATAGATTTGAATTCCTACTTTTTTCACTTAACTTTATATTGTATTATATTACTGGATTTAAAAATAGCCTTATGCTTTTCTTTTTTTTTTCTTTTATTTTAAAGATGTGGGGTACAACTAAGAGTTAAGTATACAAATGTTCATTATGTTAGTACCCTTGTTGATGAGATGTGCCCCCCTCCCTGGCAGAATCCCAGTGCTATGCTTTTCATGGTTAGTTAGCATGCCATATTTAGAATATGTCATAATAGCAAATTATCCATTTATTTTTGAACTTTAGTTTATTGCCACTATTTTTGCAATTATGCAGTGAAGAATTTTCATTTATACATCAGTTATCTTCATATCTCCTGGTCTTTTAGTTTCTGAGTTTAGATGTTACCTTCTGAAAGATCCTCTTCTTCTTTATCAAATGCTGTTGAACATTCTTGCCAGCTATATTCTAGACCATCACTTATTTTACATTCTTCATAGTTTTCATGACTACCTGAAATTATCTTATTCATTTATTACTCTCTCTCTCTCTCTCTCTTTTTTTTTAGCATTATTTGTCTTCCCTGCCTTCAGAAACTTGAACTCTACACTGATCTTGATGCTTACAGTGTTGCCTGGAATGTCATAGAAGTTAATAATGACGTGCATGGGCTCTGGCACCAGTATACCTGGATTCAAATCCTGACCCACTGAGTATTATGTACTCTAAATCCTTCCAAGTTGCTGCTAAGTCCATAACTTTGTCTTTCTTTATGGCTGCATAATATCCCACTGTGCATATGTGCCACATTTTTTTTTATCCAGTCCACTTTCAATGAACAGCATGGTTGGTTCCATGTTTTTGCTATTGTGAATAATGCTGCAATAAACATGCATTGCAGGTATCTTTTTTATAGAATGATTTGAGTTCCTCTGGGTATATTTCCAGAAGGGATTGCTGGGTCATGTAGAAGGTCGATTTTTAGAATTTTTACTCAGTGATCTATCACAGAAACAAAGAACTGAGTATGTGGACACTGGACATTGATTATAACATTATAAAAAAAGAATTGGCAGTAGTGGAAACTGCCAGGGGAGGGAGAGGGGGAACAGAACATCAATAAGGGTACTTGTTCTCAAACCAGGCACAGTGTGGACAAAAGGGAGGCCCAACTTTACTGGTATGATGACCACTTGCATACCTAATTCTGAATTGTACCCCATATCTTAAAAAAAGTCATGGGAAATCTATCCATATGCATAATTGAAAACTGGGTGAATAAAATAAATACTATTGGAAGCAAAGCAAACAAACAAACAAAGAAATCCTGACTCAACTGTTTACTTGAGTATGTTACTTCACCTCTTTAGCCTCCACTTTATTGCTCCTAACATAAAGATAATAATAGTACCTACCTTGTAGAGGAGCTATGAGAATTAATTAAATGAATTAGTACAAATAAAGCATTTAGAACAGAAGGTAACACAAGATAAAAATGAAAGCACATATAACACTTCATAACATGTGCCAGGCACTGTTCTAAGTGCTTCATAAATGGTAACTCATTTAATCCTCACAACCAAACTATCATTATTCCGATTTTCACATGAAAAAATGGAGACAGGGTAGGTTAAGTGACATGCCCTAACGAACATAGATGCAAAAATTCTCAACAAGATTCTAGCAAACTAGATCCAACAACACATCTCAAAAATCACCCACCATGACCAAATAGGCTTCATCCCCAGGATGCAGGATTGGTTCAAAATCCACGAGACCATAAACGTAATCAAATACACCAACAGATGTAAAGACAAAAAACATATGATTATATCATTAGATGGGGGAAAAGCTTTCAATTAAATCCAACACCGCTTCTTGATAAAAGCCCTTGAACATCTAGGCATAGATGGAACATACTTCTAAATAGTAAGAGCCATCTATGAGAAACCCATAGCTAACATATTGTTAAACAGGTAGAAATTGGAAGCATTTCCTCTGAAAACTGAAACAAGAAAAAGATGCCCACTCTCACGCTTCCTGTTCCACATAGTTTTGGAAGTCCTAGCTAGAGCATTCAGACAAGAGAAGGAAATCAGGGGTATCTGAATAGGAAAATAGGAAGTTAAGTTATCCCCCTTTGCAGATGACATGATTCTATACCTTGAAAACCCAAGAGAATCTGTCAAAAACCTCCTTGCACTGATAGAGGACTTGGTAAAAGACAGTTACATTCCAATACACCAACAATAAACAAATAGAAACCCAAATAAAAACCACAATCCCATTCACAATAGCCACATTAAAAAGAAAGAAAGAAGGAAAGAAAGAAAGTCCTTGGCATCTTCCTAATCAGAGAAGTCAAAGACCTTGACAACAAAAACTGCAAAACACTGCTCAAAGAAATAAAAAATGACACAAACAAATGGAAAAATATTTCATGTTCATGGATTAGAAGAATCAACATGTTAAGATGTCCATCCTACCCAAGGCAATCTATAGATTTAAGGCAATACCCATTAAATTACCAGCAGCATTCTTCTCAGGCCTGGAGGCAATAGTACAGGAATTCATATGGAAGCATAAATGACCACGAATAGCCAAAACAATCCTTTAGGAAAAAAAAAAAAAAAAAAAAAAAAAGCAGGAGGTATCACACTCCCAGACTTTAAACTTTATTATAAAGCTACAATAATCAAACAGCCTGGTATTGGCACAAGAACAGGCATATAGGCCAATGGAACAGGATAGAGATTCTGAAAGCAAAACCTCAATTTCTCAACCAACTCATCTTTGACAAAGCCTCCACCATCAACTACTGGGGAGAGGAGAACCTATTCAATAAATGGTGTTGGGAAAGCTGACTGACCACATGCAGAAGATTAAAACAAGACCCCTAAATGGATCAAAGATCTAAACTTAAAACCTCAAACTCTAAGAACCTTAGAAAGTTCAGGAGACATCCTTATGGAGATTAGAACTGGCAACCAATTCCTGATCAACACCCCAAGTGACAAGGGCATAAGAGATAAGATAGACAAGTGGGACCTCATCAAACTGACAGACTTCTGCAAAGCCAAAGAAACCATCAAGAGAGCAGGTAGACAGCCCACAGTCTGGAAAAAAATATTTGCCAACTTTGTATCTGACAAAGGCCTAACATCTAAGATCTAGAAGAAACTCAAATGTGCTGAAAAGAAAAAAACAAACAAACGGGCCCATTACAAAGTGGGCAAAAGACATGAATAGACACTTCTCAAAAGAAGACATATAAGCGGCCAACAGAGACATGAAAAAGTGCTCAGCTTCACTAGTCATCAAAGAAATGCAAATTAAAACCACACTGAACTACCACCTAACTCAGTCAGGATAGCCATCATCAAAACTCAAAAAACAAGAGATGCTGGAGAGGATGCGGCAAAAAGGGAACACTTCTACACTGTTGGTGGGAGTGTAAACTAGTACTACCTCTGTGGAAAACAGTTTGGTGATTCCTAAAAGATCTAAATATTGACCTTCCATGTGACCCCACACTCCCCCTACTAGGAGTATGCCCAGAGGAATTCAAATCACTCTATGAAAAAGATACCTGCACATGCATGTTTAGTGTAGCATTATTTATAATAGCAAAAACATGGAACCAACCATGCTGCCCATAGAAAGAGGACTGGATTAAAAAAATGTGGTACATATTCACAATGGAATATTACACAGCCATAAATAAGGACAAAATTATGAATTTCACAGTAACTTGGATGGACTTAGAGTCTATCATACTGAGCAATCTATCACAAAAACAAAGAACTGAGTGCCACATATTCTCATTCATAAGCAGAATTTGAGCAATTATCATAATATGATAAGAAAGGGATTGACTGGGGAGGACTGCCTGGGGAGGGGTTGGGTAGGATTAGCAGTAGTGGGAAACTGCCAGAGGAGGGGGAACACACCTCATTAACAAGGGTACCCTTCATAATGAACTTTTGTATACTTAACCCTGAATTGTACTTCACATCTTCAAAATAAAAAATTAAAAAGAAAGAATTTCCACACATACCAGGTTTTAAAAGTTATCTTATTATTGACTCCTGACTTGTTTGAAATATAACAAAAGAATGTTTTTTATTAGTATTTACTTAATATATCTTTTTCTATTACTTTTAAGCTATGCTACCCATGTCCTTAGATTTGGGGCATATCTCTGCTAAGTAGCACATAGCTGTATATTAAAAAAAAAAATCTTTGTTAATCTATGTTTTTACCATAGGGAACTGTTTATAGATATGTTTAGATTCACTGTAATTTTCTACCCTCTTTGTTTTCTACTTTTCCTGTTTTTTCCCCCCTTTTTAATAATTTTTTTGAGTTGGTATAATTTTTTCCTCCATTTTGTCCCCCTTGTCTGCTAATTTGGAAGTTTCTCACTCCATACCAATTGAATTTTTTTTCTACATTTGAAAGTAAATTCCAACTTGGTGCTCAATTCTTTCTAATATGTTTGTGTGTGTTTTCTAAAAGCAGTGAAATTCTCATACACAATCCAATACAATCATCAAAACCCAGGAAATTAACATTGGTGCATTACTACCATCAACTCCCCAGACCACCATCAAGTATCACCACATACCTCTAAAATGTCTTTTGGATGAAGACGATGCAGTTCAGAATCACATATTGGTTTCAGTTGTCATGATGCTCTAGTTTTCTTCATTTTGGAACAGTTCCTCAGTCTGTCCTTGGTTTTCATGATCTAGACACTTGAAGATTATAGGATGTCCCTCAGTTTGGATTGTCTGATGCTTCCTCATGATTGGATTCAGATCATGCGGAATAACAAAAGGGATGCCATGGTCTTCTCACTGCATTCTGGCAGGTGGCATGCCATCTTGATGTGTCCCATTACTGATGATGATAGTCACTTGACTAAGGTAGTGTCTGCCAGGTTTCTTTACTATAATTATTCGTTTCCCTTTGTAATGAATGAAATTAATCGTTTGAAACTATTTAAATATCCCATCAAACTTTCCATCCAGTCGGTTATTTTATGCCAGTATGGACTCATGGCTTCTTATTTTTTTTCAATGAGACATTTTTGTTATTGTCATCACTTATTTTGATATTGTGATTGATTCTGATGGGGTCAGTACGAGCTTCTTCAAGTTGGCTTGTATTTCCTTTTGTCATGCCTTCACCCTTCTTTGAACATTTCCTTGCTTTCTGACAAAACAGGATGTTCCAGGTTCACCTTGAACTCTCTCTGCCCCAGCACTGGAATTGTCTGTTTCTCAGGAGAGTCTTCATAGACATGTATACACTAATTTGTCTCTTCTTTATATATTTACCTTCATATTAAAAACTTTGATTAGTAACAACATCTCAAATCCCAATCCAACACCACAGAGTTCATTCTCTTTTTTCATGTTTATAAGTCTATTTTCTGACCGTGAGAAGCCTGCTTCCTGTTAAAATTATTATAACTTTACCATCACTTTTACTGACGGTTTTCTACAAATCAGTCTCCCATTACCATGCCTCCTTTTCCTTTCCTTGCTACACTCAGGCCACATCACCCTACCCAGGCTGCCAGTTAACAGAGATGCCCTCCTCATTTCGAATGGGCTCCAACATCCTGTTCTTGTTTTCTTCTGGGGTAGATTCCCTTTTCTCCCGGTGTTAGCTCTGCTAGCCCATGCTGGGCTGTCTCCCCAGCCGGATGCTCTCGTCACCCTGCTCAGGCTCCGATACCCAGGCCTGAGCTACTCCTCGCTGGCATGCCCTTCTCATTTTGATCCACTTCTGGATTCGATCTGGGCATCCCTTGCGCCCTTGCACGTTTGTCCTCCTGACCCCACTGTGGCTCTGACTTTCCATATAGGAAGAGTATCCTTCTGTGTAGACAACTTGCTTCTCTGCCTGGGCTCTGATAACCTTGTCTGGGTCTTTGTGACTCTCCCAAGCTTGCCATTCCTAACTCCTTAGTTTTAGGACCAAAGTGTACAAAGAGCAGAAGATTGACTCAAGTAATTTTAACTTGTATACTTAATCTAACAAAACCTTAGGTTAATCAATATCTTTATTCTCCCCACAAACAGTACAGATGCTTTTAAATACCTTGAGATAACTTTCTCTTTTACTTGTATGTGATAGTTCAGTCTTTAGTTCTCCTGGCATTTTACAGCAGCTTCCTTCTGGGTAGCATTTGTTTGGTATATGTTTTTCCATCTTTTAACTTTACTTTTCTGCACAATTTCTGATAACCTCACAGGGCATTGGGGCTCAAACAAATCGTATAAGGCTTTGGGCCTCACATTATTTTGCAATTTGAAGACACTTGGATTAATTTTTGAAAGTTTTATTTGGACTGAAAAATTCTGGAAATCAAGCTACCTGTAAGAGATATATGTGACAGTAGCTGCAAAAACTGAAAAATGTTGCACAAAGGGTATGTAGTACACATGAAGATCCTCAAAACATGGTTAGTTTCCATTGTCTTTTGATATATATGAGCTCATACCACTGTGGCATGCAGTACAAAGCAAGTACACTGATTGCTCAAAGTAGTGGATACAGTATAAAATGCCCTGATCATGACTCAGGACAAGTTTTTGTGCACTTATTGATCATTTCATATCATCCACATTTTGGTTCTTTACCTAGTATTGCAATGGATCTTCTCAGAGCGTCCATCTCTCAGAATGTGGGGCAAGATCACCTGGTAGAGTGAATGGGGCAGGGGCTCAGAATAGGCCAGGAGGGAGCACGTGAGTGGAAGCTGACTCAAGGCAGGTGGGGAAATAGAGTGGAGAATTCAGCTGAGATCAGAAGCCCTCAGTCTGCAGGGACACCAGCTTGCAGGGCTGTGTGATTCTCTCCAGCCGTGTGGTTGGCAGCCTTGGGGTAGGCATGGAGAAGACAGATTGCTGGAGGCATCTGAAGTTGGAGG
Organism: Tarsius wallacei; assembly: GCA_963574415.1. Classification (NCBI taxonomy): domain Eukaryota; kingdom Metazoa; phylum Chordata; class Mammalia; order Primates; family Tarsiidae; genus Tarsius; species Tarsius wallacei. Next base: position 15,305 of record CAUYQG010131804.1, read on the forward strand.
TTAGCAGGGGGTATGTGGCAGAAGGCAAAGGGTTGAAGAGATTGAAGGTGCTGACAGGAAGAGGTTGACATGATGCACCAAGGGGTCCTGGCTCAGGAGGAAGGAAACGAAGCCAGAGGGAGCTGATGGACCGGCAGAGAATGGCAGGATCCAGGGAGTGGAGGTTCTGTGAGGTCAACATGCTGGTGAAAAATTGGAATAGGGAGCGAGAGAGTTGGACTTCCTTCTCTTCATTCCAGATTCTGCTTGACTGTAATTAGTTAGTGCTGCTGTCATGACCCTCCCGAGTGTACATTTTAATGAAAAAAAAAAAAAACATGATTATAAATGGGCACTAAATGTGCCATTAGAATAGTTCTACTCTACATTCAAGTGTGCTCAACAAAACGTACCAGACTCAATTGACTATTGAGAAAGGAAGGAGAAATTATAGGGACCTAGCCAAAAAAATTAAAAAAAAATCTAAGTCACTTTTTGTAAATTGCTTAAAACCATTAAATAAATTAAGCTGCTGTGGGATCTATACACACATTTCATGGAGTTCCAGTTTAGCAATTACTGTTCCTGCAGCGAAATCAATAAAATATGCATCCACCATCAGACAGAGAAAAATATGTCCAGAGATTCCACGTTTGAGTCTTGATTTAGACAATAGTCTTAGATGAGGTTAACTGATGAAAATGTATCGTCTTTAGCACTGGACTGTGACTGGTGAAAACATATTTTTTTGATATTTTTATTTTTTGAATGGGCTGTAATACATGGTTCAAAAATAAAAAATATGTTAAAAGCCTATCAAGATACTGTGAAAGTAATGAACATCATGCATAGGGCTAGGGCCTGTACTAGTATTTCATCCTGAACCAAATCTGTGAGTTTTTTTTGTGACAACCTAGGTAGGCACAGGGTATGACAATGCTGCATCACCAATTCTAACATTTGTAGAGAGACTTTTAATTTATAAAGGGTTTCAGCATTCATCCATTTAACATACACTTATTAAGCACCTACTATGTGCTTGACAGACGAGGAATATATATGTTGTTTCTTTCTCTCTTTTACACATAAAGTTGTCAAAATTTGCTCACATGTACCCTTTAAGAGAATTTTGAAAAACGTAGTATCCCCTTATATGTTTTAAGAGAGTACTCAGTGTACTCCAATCTGGGAAAGGATGGATTTCTATTATGTGGTAAATACTGACTTTTAAAATAAAATATTATCATTATTAAACTTTTAAATAAAATTGTTACATCACCCTTTAAAATGCATTCAATGGAATCTAAATACTGATTGGATGTCAACCATCACCTATTTAAAAAATACATGAACAAACTCTCTTTTAACAGGCTGAACATTTACATCATCATTTGTTTTTCTTTTGAAGTCATTTTCCATTCCTCTTTCCTCAGGGAATTTTATTTTTATGCTTTAAGGTGTTATAGACCACCATATCATAATTCTTTGCTACAAAATATGTATATACACTGACATTTTAATTAATTTTTTCATGCAACCATTAAGAAGTAAATGTTAAAATATTGACTGAATTATTTTTATGACTATTAATATTACATAATTGGCCAAAATAACATAAGTATATTATACATTTTGATAAATAATTTTAAAACACAAAACTTTTGCTGAAAATTTATCTCTTAGAAGATGACTAGAGCTGTATTTATGTTTTCAGTTCAATTAAATTTTATTTCGATTGACTTGTAAATGTCTCAGTATTGTTAGAGTGACACAGAGTTCAGCTATTTCTATCCCTAGTTTCAATTTTTATAAATGCAAATACTAAAAAATTTGTTTAGTAAATAAGATTTATTTTGTTATAGTAGCATTTCTCAATTGTGTAAAAGCTTGATATCCACCCAATCTAATAATCAAAAATTAGCTTTAATGATTCATGAACTGACAATTCATTTAAGTTCTCCTTCAATGTGGCTGAAAGGAAAGTGCTGGAAATTAGAGACAGACACAAATAGTTTCCAGTGGTCTCTACGTTTGGTAGCCTTGAGGTCTTTATGCCATTGGTCCGTGCACCTGGGAAAAGAAAGAACAACATACTTTTTTTTGTAAGAAGGGAGAAATGAAAGAGGAAGTAAGAAATAAGAACTTTTCAATAAGCTTTCTCTTGGCAAATTAATTTTAGGAAAGAATATACATAAAAACTGAGGTTCTGGGAACTTCTTTCCTTAAAACCTCCCCAACCGCACATCTCTTAGAAAATCCTTGTGTATTTCTGGAGGTTCATACATTCCAATATTTACAATATTTGATTAAAAAAACCAGTATTTACAACATGATGGAATATGTATCTGACATCCTGCAGAAAGAACAAGTTCAAAACCAGGTTACCAGGTAGTGGAAGGCCAGAGTCAAGGAATAACACCAAATGAAGAGCAGTTAAGAGACCAGGCAAGCTAAGATGAGGAGGAGACATACCAGCTGGGGAGATACGCAAAGATGCTTCACTGTGACAGTGTTATGGACTTCTGATGGGGTTCAGCACAGGTGTCCTGGGTGGGTCAGGGTCATTAAAAAAAAAAGAAAAAGAAAAAAGACATAAAATCTCCAGAGGATGCATTTTACCAAATCTCCTCAGTATATTACAGCAAGTCATTCATTTACATGCCTACTATATATGCTAAGATCTAAGATGGTCAAGAATAAGATGTGTCCTGGTCAAGAGTTCCAGCTTTCGAGGCAGGTGCCTTGCCTTGAACCCTAATTGCAATTAGTTCATGAACTTGGGCAAGTTCTTGAACTGTGTTAAGTATCACCTTTGTGTATTTGCTAATAATTTGCTAATACACAAGGATTTTCCAAGGGATGTGTGGTTGGGGAGGTTTTAAGGAAAGCAGTTCCCAGGTGGTTATAGTAAGAACTAAGTAAAATAATCTAAGTAAAGCTACGAACACGGTGCCACCATTCTTTCAATATTTATTCAACCAAAACCACTAAGTCAGCTATATACAAACTAATAGAGGGAGACAGCTATGCAAACATAGGAGGGCAGTAATGTGTTACATAACAGATGTATGAGGCAGGTATTATTCATCCCATTTTACAGATAGGGAAGAGGAGGTACAGCAATGTCAGCTTAACTTTGGACTCCCTGTGGCCTCTCCAAGTGTATAGAGGCTACAGGCTACTGGGTTCCGTAAACTAACATGTGACTATACTGTTCCAGCTGACAGAACGCTTCTGGATGCACATCCAGCACTGACCGTCTGCAGTCGAGCCTTTCGGTCCCCCGCCTATAAACGTCTCGCCAGCTCTGTAGGCCAACAAGAGCATCCTCCTAAGCGTGAAGGGCAGTCCAAGGTCAACAAAGCGCTTCAAGCTTCATAAAGAAAGCAGCTATATAAATGGGGATTCTTGTTAAGATAATAAAGCTCGAAAGGCCACTTTTTAAAAAGAGAGGTCACCTGGAGGGTGACCAGGAGAAGCCAGATGCTGCAGATGTGCTATTTAACCTCCGGTTTTCATAAAATATACACACCCTATAGGCATATATCTTTAATTATTTTACTTTTAGAAAATGATGACTCTAGCATTGTTTAAATAAATTAAGCCAACTCCTATTATTAGAAGCAAAGTGTGTTGCGTTTTACAGGTGCTGAGTCTGGTAGGAACGGATTAATCAGGGGCTTGTTAGCTGGATCATCACCATCGGCCAAGCCATATAAACTCTTTGGAGTATGATACGGTTCCAACCGTCTACTGTTGTGCATTAATGGTGGAGAGTGCCTCAGTGTATTTCCTTGTTTTGAATAAATTGTGGTATTAAATTCACAGCCTTCCTTCATCAGAAAGGGAAAATGATTTGACCCTCACATTCCTCAGAGCTGAACTCAAACTTTGGAGGCACACTTCAAAGCTCTGTAAATAATATGAGTAACACTCTGGACCCTTCTGAGGAGGGAGGGAAATTCCCTTTCTGAAGAACACCCAAGTCTTTAAAAAGAAATGGTCAGGTTTAAATATCTCACTGTTTTTCTTGCTCGAGGCTCCATGCTGTGGGTTTTATTTTGCTTCGCGGGGCTTATGCTGCCTGTGCGCCTTTCTCAGAGGCTGGCTGGCGTGGGTGCGCGGGCCTGCCCGCAGATTCGGTGGGGCAAGTTTATTTGTAGTGTGGCTGGGGCGGGTTGAAGATTCCATTATGATGCAGGAGGCTCCCCCAGTTTGGAATATCAATGGCACTTCAAAGGGCTGGAGCTGCGAATTAGCAGCCAGGCTTCTTCTCAGGCCCCAGAATGGAATAAAATAACACCAAGAGATGTGTTTCAAGATACGAAAAGTGGAGTGTTTCCTTTAAGGACTCCAACTGTAAAGTGGGCACCCCAAGTCTCCATCCGTGTCCTGGCGTCTCCTTGGGCACAGGAGGCTGTCGTGAATTTTGCAGAAGTCCCTCGAGACTCCCAGGCTGAAATCTTAAACACAGTGCTGAACACCTCCCCGATGTGCCAAGTCCTTCCCGATTCCTTCATGTTAACCCCTACTGAGCCTTAGAAAAAGAGTAACTCAAAGCTCTTTAGCCTAACTTCCAAAAGGTCAAACGTCATATTCATCTCAGGTTTTCTGAAATATTATTTTTCCCCTAAAACTCCACCCTCTTGTCTTTCTCTTCCTTTGTCTGTCTTATGGTAAAAATAAGGGAGAAAGAAAGTTAGGGTTTGTTCTTCGTGTCTTCAGTATGAGTCAGCATCAGTCTGGCTACAGTCAGGCAAAGAAAACAAAATAAAACAAAACAAAACACAACAAAACTGTACCCTGAGCCCTCTCATCATTTGGTTACACGATTATGTTTACGACGCTCTAGAAGGACAATCAATTTGGCTTAGAATACACTAAAGATGTACAGCTCTAGGAATGACCACTCTGTTCTTGCACCCCTCCAATTGCATTGAAAAGACAATGAAAAGTATGCGTAGAAGGTATGATCTCTGGTATTGATGTATGCCTGGCCAAACATTACAATCGTGGTTATATACCCGGCCTTGGTGTTTTCCTAATGCCTTAAACCTAATTTTAAACCTACCCCCTCCCCTTGAGGAAAGAGCTACACCATCAGAAACAAGATAGGCGAGTGGCAAGTGTCTTGGACTGGAACTTACCTACAACTGCAGGTGACCTCCTGACCAACTTCCTCCCTGATTTTCTCATCCCCCAACCCCCCAGTTTCCTGTTGGCTGGAGTTGAATGGTAGCACCCAGTGTAGACCGGATAGCCTTTTAAAAATTGGGTTGTCAGATGCCCATTGACGGTGGTCTGGATAAAGTAAATGGGGTACATATACACTACGGAATACTACTCAGCCATAAAAAAGAGCGAAATCATGGCACTTGCCATAACCTGGGTGCAGCTGGAGGCCATGTGAATTATCACAGAAACAAAAAACGGAGTATGGCATGTTCTCACTCATAAGTGAGTACTGAACACTGGGCACACATGGGCACAAGGAGGGGAGCAACAGACAACAAGCACTGCTAAAGGAGAGAGAGGGGTAAGAGGTACCATGCCCACCAATGGTGGGGCTTATCAGAAGCCCAAGCTCCACCTTCATGCAACATGGGAGGGATCCAAAAAAAAGCCAGAATTATCTTTTGGTGGGCGGGACCCTTATGGTACAGGCTTCCCCTGCTAGGTGTGTTCTAGGAACCTATTAGCATCTGTGTACCAGCTAACCTTGTTGTGAGAGGCTGCGTTTGGCTTCGGTGAATTTTTTTGGAGATTCTTTCAACACCTTTGCCCATTTCATGATGACTGATTTACACACATCCCTGCCCACACCACGCTGAGTGTTCAGCAGTTTTTGACTTAAAACATGACCTTCATGCCCCAGCCTCCCTATTCACCTGATCTTGCCCGGAATGATTTTTTTTTTCCTGATGAAAAAGGTCCTCAAAGGGAAATGCTTTGCCAATATGGAAGAGGTGAAACAAAAAACAGCAAAAGCACTCAAAAGTATCCAAATCGATGAGTTCAAAAACTGTTTTGAGCAGTGGAAAAAGCATCTCCATAGGTGTATTGCTTCAAACAGAGAGTACTTTGAAAGGGACTGAAGTTTAAACCTGTAAAAATAAATATACAATTTTTTAATAAATAAATTCTTGGTTTTTTGGGTCCTTCCTTGTACATCTGTGTAATGAATCTTCCAAGTAACCCATGATTTTAAAATTTAAAAAATGGGGTTGCTTCCTGTCTTTATTCATTTATGTTGTTCACCTGGCTCCTATAGGCATTTTGATTTGTAGCCTCTGACCCTGAATCTCACCTCTAGGCCTTCTCCCCAGTGGTTTTACCAGGAATACTCTTTCCTTTTCTTTACTGACTGACTTTTGACAAAGATTTCTCGCTTGACCAAACTTCAGGCAGGGTCTTGGAACCTTCTCCTAAGTCCATCTGTGCTTTTCCTTGTAAAGTTTAACTTTAGCCAAGAACCCTTCTCAGTCAATTCATCAAGAACCCTTTCCCTAGGTACCTGATCACCCTCTATATCTGACTGAGCTCCTCACCCACTCCATCCCTGGGTGATGTCTGACCACCCTGACCCGTCTGCAGCAAGAGTCCTGTTAGGTCAGTTTACCCAGAACACACTTTGTGCCTGATGTTTCCCCTTACGATTTTTCATCCAATGATCCTCCACCCTGCTCCTCGGTTATACATCCCCACTTGTCCATGCTATATTTGGAGTCGAATCTAATGTTTTTCGCCACTGCAAAATCCCATTGGTAGTCCCTATGTCTATTGCAGTGGTCCTGAATAAAGTCTGCCTTACTCTCCCCCATCTCTGTCATGTTGGTCCTGAATAAAATCTGCCTTACTCTTTCCCTATCTCTGTTGTGATGGTCCTGAGGTTTTAAAAAGTATCACTGAATACTTTTTAAAAAATCTATAACACTCCAATGAAGGTTCTTCAGGTCTTAGTGTCTGTCTTCCATCCTCTCCGTTCTCTTAGAATCTTGCATCTTTCTTTCATAGCTCACATTGTGCTGCCTAATTATTCACATGCCTCCTCCCTGGGCTGTGAGCTCTATGAGGGCAGAGATGGCATCTGTTTTGTTCATTATTACATGCTGCGTACTTAGCATAACCCCTGAAATCCAGTAGGTTTTTTTTGCATTAATTGATGAATTAAAGAATCAATTAACTAATGTGAGTTTTGAACTTCACTTTGCATTTCATGAGATTATTAAAAGAAATTCCTCCCAAAATTTATTTGCAAAAACTTAAAATATATTGAAACATTGAAAGAATAACATAAAGAACAGCACTGTAGCTTCTGATTAGATTCAACAACGATAAATATCTTTTGGCATGTTGCTGTAGTCTCTCTCTGTATAGAAATGAATGGTTTTTGCAGACCTATTAGAAGGTAAATTGTAGATTTCATAATACCTCTACAGACTTCTGCACTCATCTTTGAAAGCAGAATAAAAAATGTCATTCTCCTGTATGTATGACACAACACCATTAACACACCTAAGAAAATTAAGCATTCCATAGTGTCATCTAATATCCAGTTTGTATTTAAATGTCACCAAAGCTCTTCACAGATTATCTTTTTTTAAAAAATTGAGGTGAAATTCACAAGTTTACATAACATAAAGTTATAAAATCATTTAAAGTGTCTAATCCAGGACACTATAACATTTACTATCACTTCCATCACATTCTAAATCATCTTCATCATCCTCAGAAGTAGATGCACCCATAAAGCTGTCACTCCCTATTTTCTTCTATTTTAGATATTTTGTGTATCATGGAATCAATCATGCAATGTATGACCCTGCATGTCCTCACAAATTATAACCATTTTTAGTAAGAAATTTTGCATAGGAATAGAAATAAAAAATAGAATAAGCATAATTAAATAGCTCACACTGTGTTGCCTAACTATTTAGGGTTCTCCTCCCTGGGCTGTAAGCTCTATGAGGGCAGAGATGGCATCTGTTTTGTTCATTATTCTATCCTGAGTACTTAGCATAGCACCTGAAATCTAGTAGGTGCTCAAAAAAGTTTTTTATATTAATTAACTAACTAATCAATCAACTAGCTAATGTGAGAATAAATAAATACATAGAATAAAATAATATATACATAAAATAGAGACAAGTTTAAAAGTATTCTTTTCAATGATGGTTTTGAAATGAAGAGATTTCATTTTGATCTAAAATCTCAGACCTCTCTTGTCTTTTACTCAGTTACAATAAAGGAAAACATCTTTGAGCTGTGCCACCACAGTCTGAACTTCAGGAAAAGAAGACAAGAATTTCACCTCCGACCTTCTGTGACCCTTAGGGATATTAAGATCTCACTGGCTATGGTTGCAGGTACAACCCATGGTCAGGCTAGCCCATACTGATGTGAGTGGACAATGATTTGCTGTAAAGGAAGCTTCCTCAGGACTGATTCTACACTGTCTGAATTCATTCTCTTCTTTGCTTCAGTTGCCAAAGATATATCTGCAATAGGCTTTGCTCTATAAAAGAAAGCTCATTTGAGAGATATAGTAACCACACCTTCCCCTCTTCACCTGCATTTCTGTCCATCTTTAGTGCTTTCCCAGGATGACTTTCTGTGTTCAATCACAATTTCAAATGACTCTTATGCCTGAACATTAGTTCAAGACTCGTTTGTACTGTTGTGTGTGTGTGTGTGTGTGTGGGGGGTGTTTACTGGGCTTGACAGCTTGAAAAGTGCTAGGATGTACAGGTTAGAAGAACTGCTTGGCTTAGCATCGAGCTAGTTCCACTCAGCTACTCTTTATGGCCTTTGATTGGTGATGTGTTTCATAGGCCCAGTGTAGATACCAGAAAGGGCAACTGTCTGCCATCATGCCCCACTTCTCATTCCTCTGCCCATGACAGATGTCATTATTTGATTGCAGAATTCTTTCCCATTGATCTTAAACACTAGCCCAAGTATTTCTCAATACAGGGTTCTAGGGAGCCACAGTCACTCAACTGGACTTGGCATTCAAGAAGACACCTCCTTTTCTTCCCGTCTCTGTGGTATAGTCTTCCCAATTCTCAGTCTGTCAGAATAAACATATACTTTGAGCAATCAGAAATTAAAGACTCCCTCAGCAAGAGGCCAAGAGTGTTTATGTTTATTAGTTGAACTCTTATCTCCAGCAAGTCTTTAAAATGCTAATCCTTCAACTTGCTGGGTAATGACTCCAAGTGTATGGAAAAAATAATTATGTGAGGAGGTAGTGTGATACATAATTAATATTCAAAAGTAGACACATACATTTACATGCCAAGAAGCTTCACCTCCCTGGAGATCTAGCACCAAAAGTGATGTGGCATATCTTTTCTAAGATAAAATTTGTTGTAGGATCTGATTCTTAGATGTCTCACTAAATGACAGTGTGGTGTTACACACCTTGCTAAGCCTGGAGATCAGTAAAGAGATGGGACGAAAGATGTTAAGTGTGATGTAAAAGGGAAGTTTGTAGGGCTCTTTTAGGCCAGAATCAACTAAGGCCACATTATTCTGGTTCTTGGTACTTGTGCCCCAGACACTAAAGTTTATAGTAGCCTGTTTCCTGATAACTGGTATTTTCATGGGAGCGAGAGCAAGAGTCTCTGACCTGAAGTGAAATAAAAATGAAGTTTTAATCTTCCCAAGAGTCCTTTTTAGTGTTGCTAAGTTGTGCCTTGGTTTTAGTTTCTGTGCATTTGATGAGTATTTCATGAAGAAGAAATGCCAGTTTTAATCTGATAAAGACAGAGTGAAAATGAATTCTTTGTTAATAAAAAAAATTTCTTTATTTTGATCCCTTTTCTTTTTAAAATCTGCTTCTGGCTTGTGTTATTTTGCCATAGCTCATTTATTTTTATAGGCCACCTTACATCTATCTTGGGACAAAGTAGGTTATAAATAAACAATCAATAGTAGTAGTAGAAATAACAAATAATAAGCTATCATTCACTGAATGCTCACTTTGTTTTAGGTGCTGTTCTGTATACTTAAATGTTATTTTATCTCACTCTGCCTATGATTCTGCAAGGAAAGTATTTTTTTTTCCATTTTGTGTAAGGGGAAAAACCTGACTCAAGGAAATTATGTGCCTGGTGAACAACTGATTGGGAATTTGAACCCAGATCCTACTGACAGTAGAAACTTGGTTCCCTAACCATTGCACTGACTTTTCTATGAACAAATAACTGTGGACCTTTGTCACTGTCATTTCCTTCAAGTGCTGCCTGGGTTAGTAGACCACAGTTTGCTTGTTTTGCTGAATCTTCCATTGAGAGACAAGTCCCATGGTCTCATCAGGATTCCTTTTTAAAGACATACTCTTTTAAAAATATTCTATTCTATAACTCTTGGGTATTATTATGTTAAAATAAATTTAGGAAAGCAATTCATCTGGCTCCACTAGCTACTACTACTACAAAAAAAAAAAAAAAAAAGAAAAAGAAAAAGAAAATCTAGGTTTGCTTAATATATTAAAAAAAAATAGAAAAATCACCGAACTTAACTGCCAGGGGTAGGGGAGGGCACACTTCATCAACAAGGGTACCTGCATAACGAACATTTGTATACCTAACCCTGAATTGTACCTCACATCTTTAAAATAAAATAAAAAAAAGAAAAATCACAAACTTGATAAGACCAATGCCAAGAAGAGTAACAAAATAACTCTTTGTGGTATATTTACATTTTGATATGGTCCATTACCCACTTTGTTTTATATGGCCAGCAGATGTTAGAACTTACAGCACCTGCTAAGACAAGTTGCTTCTTTATGACCGCAGCCTGGTCCCATCTCCATGGGATTTTATATCCCCCTGCCGCCTTGCTGGGGCCCAGTGGAATCTGTGCTCTTAGTTCCTTAGTGCAGCCAGAGTCTGTGGTGGGTCTTGGATTCCCCATTCAAGATGAGCTGCTGGGCCTGCTTTGATAGTGCAGCCAAGCAACTGCTGCTAGCCATGTAAAAAATGCCAGGGGCTTCTTTTCTCAGTAGGAAAATCATCTAAAAGACCAATAGCAGAAGAAAAGCATAAGTTTTCTTGCCATAAAACCTTCAAAAACAAGTTTGGGAAAGAAGGCTTAGACAGCAACTGTGGCCTATTTCTGTCTGCCCTGACATAGATGAATGCACCTGTATTTGGAAAAACTGCTTCCTCCCCCTTTCCCTCATTGAAACAGCAACTGAGACACGTTTAAAATACCTTTTAAGGACAGGCATGGAGACTCATGCCTGTAACCCCAGCATTCTGGGAGGTGGAGGTGAGAGGACTGCCTGAGCCCAGGGATTTGAGACCAGTCTGGGCAACTTGGAGAAACCTCATTTCTGCCTGAGCCCAGGGATTTGAGACCAGCCTGGGCAACTTGGAGAAACCTCATTTCTACAATCAATAAAAAAATTAGCCAGGGCATGGTGGCACATGCCTGTAGTCCCAGCTACTTGGGAGGCTGAGGCGGAAGGATCGCCTGAGCCCAGCAGATCGAGGCTGGGATGACCGTGATCATGCCACTGCACTCCAGCCTGGGTGACAGTGAGACTCCAACTCAAACAACCAAGCTAACAAAAAACAAAAAACAAAAACCAGCAAAAAATACTTGTGAAAAGTGAATGAAGTGGATGACTGGAGCCTCTCTTCCTGCTTACCCCTTAATTTTGTTTTCCGTGGCACTAAGGAAAGAATCATATCTGAGCTCTGGGAAATTCAATTCAAGCTTTGTAGCCTTCCAGGTGGAGCACTCCAGCTCTGTGGGTCAGTAGAGCAGCACCAGGAGAATCTTTTTTTTTTTTTTTTTGAGTTGGAGTCTCACTCTGTTGCCCAGACTGGAGTGCAGTGGCTGCTCCCGGCCACCGCAGCCTTGACCTGCTGGGCTCTAGCGATCCTTCCGCCTCAGCCTTCCAAGTAGCTGGAACTACAGGTACACACTACCATGCCCGGCTAATTTTTTGATTTATTGTAGAGATGAGGTCTCACCAGGTTGCCCAGGCAGGTCTCGAACCCGCGGGCTCAGGTAATTCACTCACCTCAGCCTCCGAAAGTGCGGGATTACAGGCTGAGCCACCGGGCCCGGCTAGGAGAATCTTAAACAGAGAGATCTTACCCTTATTTTATTTTTTTATCTTGGGCTTCTAGTATGTCCAAATGAGCTATTATTCCCAGTGTACCCACCATCTGCATGGCATTCTTCCACTGTGCTGAAGTAAAGAGATCACTTTCACTTGAACAAAAGCTGCCAGTTAAGTGTTCTGTAGTTGAAGCTTGTTTGTGTTTTAAACTAGTGATGGCTTCTTTTTCTGTCTTTGTCTTTTAGATCTAAGAACTAGCTGTATTTATTTAGCACATAAGACTCACTGTGTTTTTCCTGTTCACTGCTCAGAAAAATACAGAATGACAGGAAAGAGTTTATAAAATAACAGGAAACCTTCTAGAAGAACTAGGGGGAAAGGAGCGTGAGATACGCTTATGTTGTTTAATGGGGTGAAGATTTCTTTTGGGGTTGGCTTGCTGTCCAACCACCATACATCTCTTAAGGACAGTTCTAGTTACCAAAGACCTTGCTGGAGATGGAGAGGAGTGGCCAAAGGAAAAATGAGTGAGCTCAGGCAATGCTGAGGCGCTTTTACTAAACCTGTATTTGTAGGAAGAAAATCCCATAGGAACTGTTACTCTCTCCTTAAGACAACAAGGAGATCATTTTGCAGAATAACCAATGAAACTTCCACTTGCAATGGGAGACATACATTATTCGCATATGAGTGTAGATTTTTATATTTTTGGAGGGTAGGGAGGGATCTAGAGAATGATTAATTATATTAATACAGTTTCTCCAACAAATAAAGCAGAACTAATAGCCTTTTAAAAACTTGTTTATGTTGAAGCTTTTGGGGGGCAAAAATTAAGGATGTTAAAACATTGTTCTTGGAGTGACATGTTCTGGTTCCTAGACCCTACTTTTCCACTAAACAAAGTGTGTATGTTTTATCATTTAATGATACAGCAGTCCCTCATGCTTTATTTACTAGAGAGACCCTAGCATATAGTACTAAAAATAAAACTGAAAACAAACTCTGAAACAAAATCCTAATTCCTTTCTAATTTCCTTTCACACACAATGACTTGGAAAACAGATCAATTGTCCTTGGACAATTTTAAAAACACAGAATTCAAGTGGCTTATAAACTTTAAAAGAATGAAATAAAGTTCTAGTAATTAAATACATGCAAACCAGAAAGCTACCATCTTCTTTGCTTGTCAATTAGGAAAAAGTTTCAAAAATACAGTTAATGATGAACGTGTGACAGAAGTTAGTATTGATACAATTTTGATGGGGGCTTGACTCGACAGTTTAAAGCATTTTTCCATTTAAATCAGTAATTTCACATTTGATGATATATTCCAAAGAAATAGAAGTGTACGTAGAGATTTATGTCTCTTTAGCACAGTATTTCTAATAATAAAATGTTGAAAATTACTTAGATGTCCTACAATAGGGGATTAGTTAAATAATTTATGATGTATTCATATTCTGAAATACTAGGTCGTTTTAAAGAATGATATAGTAAAACAATAATGCTAGCTGGGCATGGTGGTGCACGTGTGTAATTACAGCTCCTTGGGAGGGTAAGGAGGGAGGACCACTTGAGGCCAGGAGTTTGTGATCAGCCTGGGCTACATATCAAGATTCTGTCTCTAAAAATCAAAACAAAACAAACTAAAATTGCCGTGGAAAAGTTCAGAGTATATATATTACTATATGAAAACAAAAACAGGTTATAAAACAATATCCACAGTACTAGTATGATTCCAGTTTTGCCTCCCAAAAAGCATAGGCAAATTATTGAAGCTTCAATAGTGATTATCTTTGGGGTACATGGGTATACATAATTTTTGCTTTATTTGTACTTTCATGCATTCTCCAAATTTTCTGCAACAAGAACATGATTTGCTATGTAGTCTTAATAAAAATAAATAAATGATATGAAAAATGGTCTGAAAGTTACCTGGTGGCAAATCATTTAAACTTCCTCGAACCAAGATTGTAAAATGAGTCAATTGAATAGACTTAAGTTTAGCGCTGAGTCTGTGATATCAGGTTTTTCAGCAGCAGCAGCAGTAACATCTTCAGTTAAACTCTTTGACATTTTGGCTAACAGGTATTGAGAGAGAAGGTAAAAGGCATTATTCATTTTTAAGCATTTGGCATGTTTCCGAAACACTAAATCAATTTAATGTAATTACTTTTTCATAATTATTATTTCAGAAATGCTTCAACTTCAGTTTCAGCTAATCTTTAGTCAGCTCTTTATATTTCCTGCCTGTGAACTTGGGGGCTTCAAGGACAATAAACAAACATTTAGGCACACTGTATACCTGCTGTTTAAAGAAAATCTGTGGAGCCTACTTACTTCAAGTGAGTTCTCCTCTGCTAATAAGAGTAATAGCCACTAATGTCTATTATGTGAGTTGAAGGACTTACACTAAGGTTGCTTAAAGTGGGGTTGTCTGGCATTCTGCAATTATCAGTTGCCTTTGAAGGGCTCTTGGCCACATGCCACAGTGACTTCTTGGGGCAACCCAATGATAATAGCAAGATGGTGCCTGGAACGTGTGGTAAACTTACAATTATGCTGTGCCACAGAGAGCTGGTGCTACGATATGTTTTATTTTTACCTGCTGTGGGTAGCTTTGAAAAGTGATGACAATAGTCCCCTGTTATTTACAAGAGATATGTTCCAAGACCCCCAGTTGATGCCTGAAACTGCAGATAGCACCAAATCTTACATATACTGTCTTTTTTTCCTGTATGTACATACATACGTATGATAAAGTTTCATTTATAAATTAGGCACAGTAAGAGATTAACAACAATAACTAATAACAAGAAAACAGCATACTTTAATAAAGTTATATAAATATGGTTTTTCTCTCTCTCAAGTGGAATTTTCCATTTAGTATTTTCTGACAGTGATTGACTGTGGATAACCAAAGCCTCAGAAAGCGAAGCTGCAAATGAGGAGGAGTTACGGTACTAGAATTTTCCCCCTGAGGTTCAAGTGCATTTTCATTTCAAATTGTTTAAAATAGTAATAAGAGATGATTAGGATAGAAAATAGTTTTTTAAATCAAAACATAACTGATTTTTAAATGATTCTCTCTTATGTTGCCTGGGCAAACTTTATTTTGTAATCTGCTAAAAGTTAGAGATGTTCATATAATTTTTATTAAGTTTAAGTTAGTCATGTTAGTTTTCATCCTCTCTGTCTCTGGACTATTGATTCTTCTAGTTCAAGGACTCAGGTAACATTCTGTGGCACATAACCCAAGAGTGCATTCTGATATTTCCATTGAAGCGTGGGAGAGAACCTGTGAGAAGCCTCCCAGGAGCCTGATTTCTGCCAGGTCCCAGCTGGGGCCAAGGCTGCAGAGCTAACAGTAGTATTTAGATGGAACCAGAACTTCTTCTCTGTATTGTTCCAGTGATCAGCCTCGTGTTCTCAGTTACCCTTGATTGACTCAACAGGACAGGGATAGGGAGAAGGAAAGGGCCAAGAAGAGATTTTATAGAGAGCTAACATTTGGCAGCCTGAGACCTTGCATGAGATGAGGATCACACCTGAGCAGCAGGGTTTCCACAGGTGTTAATGGAAAAAGAATAGGTAAGGCCATGGGCCCTGAGGCTCAGGCCTCAATTCCTCACCTCTATTCCCCATTTCTAAAATGAAAGTGCTAAGTACCCTCTAATAGGAAATTCTGCCTAATGGCTAGATCACAAAAATGTTAAAAATTCTTATTTTTTAAACATATGTGGTCTGACAATTAGGTTTGCAAACCATCCTATTACCTTGATATCCTGAATGTCATCAAAATGTCTTCCTTTCAATATTTCCTTTATCTTCAGGTAAAGAAAAAAGTTATTGGGGGCCAGATCAGGTGAGTAGAGAGAGTGTTCCAATACAATGATTTGTACAGTGCTGATAACGTAAGCGCAGGTGGCAAGTTTGCGAACTTAATTCTCAGACCACAACAAATAACGACATCAGCTCTGATGGTTATTCTAGAAAAGAGTTTCAAAATTGCTTTGATGGGTGGACTAGGTGCTGGCATCGGTGCATAGCTTCCCAAGGGGAGAACTTCGAAGGTGACCGTAGTGATATTCAGCAATGAGGTTTGTAGCACTTTTCAAGGGTGTTTCGCAAAAATTATTGTCGGACCTCGTAAGTTTGTTACATTCTCTCTCTCTCTCTCTCATACACACACACACACACACACACACACACACACACACACACAAGTAATAGCTTGTTTTTGATATCAGCTGTTATGATAAAAATACTTCTTTGCATACTATCTCCCTGCTGTTTGGGGATGGGGATATGTGGGAAGAATACTAGAACAGGTCAAAGGTTAACTGTAGGTGGTACCGAGAGGCTTCCACGGTCTTTGAAATGTTTGTGACTTTTCATTCCTCTATTTACCTATTGTTTAAACATTATTTCAAAAAAGCATTAAAATAGGATGAAAAAAATGGCAAGATGTCCACTAAAATAAGAAAAGTGACCACATATTCTCTAAGAAACTAAATGATATAGAATTTATACTATTAGTTGACTAGTGATTGTGCACCATGATGTTCACTGCAGCATTATTTATGGGAAATAAACAAAATAAAAATGGAAAATATAAAAATGGAAAAGAAACAAATCTTCAAAAGAAAGGGACAGATTAAGTCAGGGGTTTTCAATGTCGACACTACTGACATTTAGGCAGGATACTTCTTTTTTTAAGGGGGCTATCCTATTTCCTGTAGGAAGTTTAGCCGCCTCCCTGGTCTCTGCCCACCAGATGCCAGCTGCATCACCCCCAATTACCAAAAACTTTTCTAGACATTGTCAAGTGTCCCTTGGAGAGCAAAATCACCCCTGCTGAGAAACACTAGGTTAAATAAATAGAAGTTATATTAGTTTGGTTGTTGTTGGCAATCTTTGGTGGTCCTTGGCTTGTAGATGTATTCCTTTAATCTCTACTTCCTTCTTCACATGGTATTCTCCCCTATGTTTCTGTGTCTAAATTTCCCTCTTTTAGTAAGGACACCAGTCATTAGACTAGGGACCATTTGAATTCAGTGTGACCTCATCTTAATTACATCTGCAAAGACTCTACAGACCTGCAAAACCAGATAAGGTCACATTGACAGGTACCAGGGGTTAGGACTTGAACAAATCTTTTGGAGGGACATGATTCAACCCACAGCAACAATGTACAGTAAAGGCCTTTAAATGTTTTTGGATACTGCAGAAGTATCATTCAATTTTTGCAAACAGTTTTTATTTAGAAGCATTGCAGAAGTAGCACATGTAGGTAGAACAACAACAGCAACAACAAAAACCCCACAAAAACCAAAAAACAACTAAAGTTACCATTAACTTGAAAGCAGATGCTTCAGACTGAAATGTAAAATGTTTTCTCTGTGTAAATTGTGTGTGTGTGGCGGGGGGTAATTCTTTAGTAGATAGTGAGGAAATCAACAGAAGTACTTTAACTTTAGTATAAGTTTCATCTAGTTGGTGATTGAAAACTTTTGTTCTTGAAAGATAGGTGTGTGTATTTTGTTTAAATATTTGGTTTTAGGAGATGGTGAGACAAGACCAAACCAGAAAGAACTTGTAGGCTGACTTCCTGTTGAAGAAAAACATAAAATATTTGACTTGGTTTTGGCACAGTGCCACATACATAATCCTGACTTTGGGAAATACAGGGTTAGTTTTTGTGATCACTCTGTTTGGACCATGGAAGCCAGTCCATATCATCTGAGTGTGGATGGGAGTTTTCTCTGACAAAAGAAGATAGGGGCAGTGATTCCAGTCTTAATCATTCTGGTGAAGAGACAAGGGGGTCTTGGAAAGAGAGGGAGAGAGAAAACACGACTCTTTCTCTGAAGCCAATGAGGAGCTGGGGCTTGGACTTTGGAGATGAAGAAGCCTGGACATTTCTGTTGGTGGCCCCTTCCATGTGGAGAATCCTAGAAAAACCCATCTGGTAGCAAACTCTTCTGTATTATACCCATGTTAACTGTAAGCTTATGTTAAAATTCTGTGTAATGCTACAGCCCAATTTTAGCTGGATTTCAGAAACATAAGGAAGGAGACTGTGTTCATGTTCAGACATAGGGATAAAGGCACGTGGCAACATGCTGGGTCCCCGGTCCACTGTTGAGGGAGAGCGGACCTGCCAGAAACCTAAATTCAGTTGCATGCAATCTACTTATGGAATAAATCCTCACTTGTACCCTACAATTCTAAAATTAAAAAAAAAACCTAAAAACAAAAGAAAACAGTAACCAACAACAAAAAGGTGTATCATGGAGCAAATACCGGGCCGTTCTCCATAAAAAAAACAAAAAACAAAAATTGATTCAGGGAGCATGTCTTCACCACTCAGCCCTGATTTTGTTCCTCTTAGCCGTGTGGAGCTGGCTGTATTATACCAAGCAGACATGGACCCAATGTCTTTGAGTGATGGTCTGTGTCAGAACAGAGAGTGACGGTTAGCACAGAGCTAATAGCGCGGCGGGGGGGGGGGGGTAGGCTGTGGTGACACGACACACAGGACGCTACTTTAGGAATGGGTAAGTATTCTTGGGAAGTTCCAGCTAGTATTGGGTGAGGAAATCTGAATATCTTGAATGGCAGGTTGGGGAATTAGACAAACGTTACTTCAGCACTGAAGAAAGAGTGATCCCCAAAGCTGGAGAGCTTGGAAGCATAGGAATTATATACGGTGGGATATCATAACATTGTTTAAATTGTTTTACTAAAAATTGTTAATAGCATAGAGATATGTTCTTGTGGTATAAGATGAAGTTAAGAAAGATCACTAACATATAGACAATCTGATTCCAATTTTGTTTACTAAGGTATTATAAGAAAGTTATATCACATGCCAAGATGCTAATACTATTTAGATATGGAGGTGTTGTAGGCGATTTTTTCCTCCTTTTAAATTTTCTACAGTTTCCAACATTCTCAATGAACACACAAGAATTTAAGAATACAAAAGATACATTGTAGAAAACCACATTTAGTTCTGCTGGCCA